>VDFB02251935.1:0-76507 GCA_007258455.2 Sequoia sempervirens | reverse complement strand
AAAAATGCAATAGAAGGGAGATATGGAATCCCAAGATGCAGAGAAGGGGTGAGATGGAGTTGCAAGAGCCAAGATTGTTGCAAAAGGAGTTTTGGAAGCTTTGGAGAATGTTGTTGTAGCAAGCAACAGAGTTGTGCAAGCAAGAGCAAGATGGTAGAATGCTTAAGAGAGAAGAAACTAGAATGAAGCTAGAAGAAGTTAGAGATGGAGGAAGAGCTGCAAATGAGGTGAAAAGACTACTTTTAAGGAGGGAAAGAAACTTCCCAAGCCGTTTCAGGGCATCTTGAGTTGTTACCACCAACCAAAGGAGGTAACAAGTGGCAATCATGTATGAAAATAGTCATTTGAACATTGAAGCATCATAGGACGCTAGTGCGGCGCGCTAGTGTTTGGACACGTCACGCTACAAAATGATGTGAATGGGAAAAGCACACAATTTGAAGCAAAGTTGACATGTAAGGGTAGATGCTGAAAAGGGGTGTTGGAGCATCCTAAGAAGGGAAAAAGGTTGATGCAGGAGCTAAAATGAGCCTACTCAAGATGCTAAGGGAGTGGACTCTAAAGAAAATGTAAGAATGTATGTGAAATTTCAAGGGGTGCAATTTTATGACTATACACTAATAACAACCAAAAATGCAACCTAATTGTTATAGAAACTACGGGGGATGTTTTCAAAGCATAAAAAGTTGTGTACCTGGCTAGAATGTTGTTGTTTTTGAGCTATAGAGGACTCATTCACCTTCAATGGTGAATGGGTCCTTTTAGGGTTTTGGAAAACTAATTTCAGGGTCTTGTTCCTTGATGTCTGCACTCTCAAATTCCCTATTATCAAGTTCTAGAAGTCTGTATGCAATTTTGTAGCTTCAATTCTTTGATTTTTCACTTTGAATAACAACTTTTCAAACTTTGACAATTTTGCTCCAAATCTTGCTCAACTTGATCTTCAACCTATAAATCTATAATCACACACTCAAGGGTAGAAAAGCTTGTTTTCTAGTTAATGGGGGTTTTCCTTAGTCAAACCCCTTGTAGGTAATCAAACCAAATGATGAAATGAAGCATGAAACATGAAATAATGTAATTGATGTCACCTTGGATAATGTCTTGTCATGTAAATATGCAAACTAACATGTAGTGGCCAAGAAGAATGTAGAACTTTGATCCTTGAATGTGATTCGAACAATGGTTGAAAGTAGATCTTCAATGCTACATCCACTTTTTTAGCTCAACAACATGAATGCATTCATCAAACCCTTGAAATGATTATATGATCTTTGAATTGCTGCAATAAACACTTTAAATCTGCCTTGAAATGCCTTATGAATGCCTTTGAAATTCTCAAATGCTTGGTCACTTGAATGCTTGAATGTTTGCTAGATTGTGTTAGATTGTTTTAGGAGAAACAATGTGAATTAACCCCTTATTTATACTAAATTAGGAGATTAACCCTTAAATTCAAAGAACTAAGGCCGACAATAGATCTGGAAAGAAACATAATCCAATTCCCACCAAAATAAAATTCAAAAAGGGGTATCTCATTAAGGGAGGACCCATTTTCCATCTTGGGCGAATGGGTCTTGGCTAAGTTTCCAGGACCAAGTCTTGTGGGATTGAAAGAAGGCTAAAAACCCATTCCAGATCAACTGAGAAAGGGGGTCCTATTAAGGGAGGACCCATTCGCCATCAAGGTTGAATGGGTCCTAGCTCAACTTACCAGGACCAAACTTTTCCCAATGAAATAATTTGTTAATTAAATTATGATTGTCAGGATAGATCTTCGGGAGGTGTCAAAATTAAGGCCTAAATTTGAATAAAAAAGGGGTTAATAACTCCTATTAGCCACAATTAATTAATACCACCT
The DNA here is from genome assembly GCA_007258455.2 of Sequoia sempervirens. NCBI lineage: Eukaryota > Viridiplantae > Streptophyta > Pinopsida > Cupressales > Cupressaceae > Sequoia > Sequoia sempervirens. Next base: position 74,646 of record VDFB02251935.1, on the reverse strand, counting down.
AGATAAGTGTGAAATTACTTTAAAAAACTTTACAACACTTACACAAGGTACACATTACATGTACATTTTTATTCAGAAAGGGACCCATTAGGCTTAATTAAGAAAATACGTCCTAGAAAAGCATGAAAGTGTGTTACAACACTTTACAAAACCCTTGCAAAGGATCAATTAAGTCATATTTTAGTTAAATAAAGGTCCTAGAATAGTGTGAATGTGTACAACACATTACAACACCACTCCAATACATCATTAGTTCATCTTTAATGTCAATTATCAAATAAAGCAAGGAAAAGGCTACTTTTTTCATTACTACATTTTAACCCCACTTTAGTGAGAGGATGGCCCCATGTCAAACTCACACTAAAGTAGACATCCAAGACACTTAAGGATGAAAAAATAACAAAGATACATGATCATACCTTGTCAAAGGCTAAAAAAATAAAAAATAAAAACAAAGGATCAAGCACAAACAATTCAACGCGATGTGAGGCGGTGGTTGTTTGTCCATAACATACACTACTCACTCTGGGGTAGTGGAACCTCAATCTCTCCACTAGGTGAGTTGTCCAAAAATATGTATATGCTCACTCTAGGGTAGTGGAACCTCAATCTGTCCACTAGGTGAGTTATCCCAACAAGGTGGAAAATGAGAGAATCATATTAGCCTCTCATACCATACTGAAGTTATCCTCCTGACAACTTCGATAAGGCACCACAATGAAAATGCTTTTGTAAATGTTTTTGGATGTCATGTAAAAAAATTTCTTAAAGGGGATTTTTCTTTGTTCATGTGACGATCTTCCTCTTGGGGAGAATTGTGCCTAATGTCTCCAAGAGAGGACAAGTCAAAAGTTTTAGATCATCGCCCATGGGATGCCTCATTCGCATCATGCCATGATAGTAGATTGTACACTATTATATGACATCAAACCCAATGACACCACCAAGAAGACACAACACAAGAAAAAAGGAAAATCATGCCATGAAATTTGTCAAAAGATTTCATCGATGTATGCCCCCACTTTAAAGCAGTTGCTACACCATTACTATGAGAAATTGCTTTAAAGTAGCCAATGTTTTTGGCGTAGGACATGAGAGCCTTCCTCAAGAAACCCTATGACAAGTCATATTTTTCCAAATAAATTTGTGTCATGAAATAGGAATGAAGGGTTTCCCCCACAAATACATAAGGGATCTATGGATTTGGGGTCATTATGTTTGTGCTACAATGTTTTCATAGAGCATGAAACTGTCATCATTTCCCAAATACTCATAGAACTGGAAGAATGACACAAAGAAAATGAAAACAAAGAAAACCTTTCGGGTCAACATGGAAGAAAAATTAATGTCTCAATGCCTTGCATCATCCCCAAAAGAAAAGCACAAGACAAATGAAAGAGATAAAGAAAAATATTTTGGGTCAACATGGAAGAGACATAAATGTCTCGATGCCTTGCATTATCCCCAAAAGGAAAACACAAGACAAATGAAAAAGATAAAGATAAATCTTTTGCGTCAATATGGAAGAGGCATAAATGTCTCAATGCCTTGTGTCATCCCCAAAAGGAAAACATAAGACAAATGAAAAATATAAAGAAAAATCTTTTGCGTCAACATGGAAGAGACACAAATGTCTCGACGCCTTGTGTCATCCCTAAAAGGAAAACAAAAGACAAATGAAAAGATAAAGAAAAATCTTTTGGGTCAACATGGAAGAGACATAAATTTCTCGACGCCTTGCATCATCCCCAACAGGAAAACACAAGACAAATGAAAAATATAAAGAAAAATATTTTGGGTCAACATGGAAGAGACATAAATGTCTTAACGCCTTATGTCATCCCCAAAAGGAAAACACGAAACAAATGAAAAACATAGTTATGACATAGAGAAGAATGAAGGTACATATAGAAGAATGCACAAAAGAGAGAGGAACATCAAATGCAATTTCATGGGGGATCACATTATGCACATGCAATCACATAAAGAAAAGTGAAAAAGAAAAATACTAGTAAGGCACGGGCGAGTCAACCTAAAGCAGGTCGTCTGCCTCCCAATCTCAGTTGTTATAAACGAAAGGCAGGAAACTAGCCAAAGGGACAACATCAAGTGTCGAACTAGGACACACACCAAGTTCAACACTCTTTTTAGGAGATTTGTCATTTAAGATCATGGGAGAAGAAAAAAAAATTCAACTCATCATGCACTTGTTCATCAATCTTTGCAATGTCAATGTCATCGTCTAAGTTAATCACAATAGGAGGTCAAATGACAATGTCCATACAATGTTCTTGTTTACATTGTGGTGAGGGTTGAGAGTCATCATGCATTGCTTTGGGTAGGTTTGGATTTTGATTTTTTATGTTATTTTTTTTTCTTGAGTTTACAATCTATGAGCAATTGCACGACATCTACATCTATGCTTTCTAGCACTTCGATTTCTTTTCAATTTATTGTCAATTTGTTTTTGTGTAAGAGCAGGTTTGTCAATCATAGGTTCCTTCTCTTCCTTGGGAGGACTAGAAGAAACAACAGGAGGTTTCTCAACCACTTTCTCTTTGACTTTATAAACTTGTTTGACTCGTGGAGGGACAACATGATTGTTTATATTATCTCGTGGTCTCTTGTGGAAAATTGCAGGAGGTTGTTCTATAGATTGTTCTTGTATGTTTGAAAGTGTTTTTGGTTCAATCATTGTCTCATCAAGGATTGTTGGTTTAGCCATAGGTTGAGGCATGTTTCAAGGGATAGTTCTGCTATTTTCTTTGCCTTGAATTTTTTAATTGATTTGAAAAACAAATCTTCATGAGGCTTGATAGGTTCCATTAGCTCGAGCCAAAAGTAATCTAGTGAAAAATTCCCTTTTGTCGAGGCAAGATGGAATCTGCTATGATGCACAATGAATATGTCATTTCCAAATGGAAACTTTAGCCATTTATGTACAACTGTGTTGGTTGAAAATTTTGTATACCTTGAGGATATGCAAAATTGTGGTTTCAACCACAGCACGTGAGTTAAACTCTCCTATTTAAGGGAAGGCTCCCCCTTTTCTGTCTATTTTAATAATTCAGAAATACACTCTAACTATAAATCTATTCTAAATCTGGGTGAAACTCTGTCTTTTTCTCTTTTTCCAGAAAAGACGCTTATTCTTTTCTCTTGTTTCAGAAAAGAATCATAGCTAAAAATATAAATGATTTATGAAGTAAACAAATAAAGAAGCAAAGTTTCCATAAAGGCACAAAGTCCTCCGTTGCTCCTCCGGGACGGGAAATCAAATTGAAAGCACAAAGTCTTTGAAAATTTACTCTCCTATCAACCTTTTTAAATGATTTTCTGGTAACCAAGTACAGTATGTAGCAGCTCAAAATAGAAAATAAAAGCAACACAAATTTTGCAAGTTACCCCCTTCGTTTGAGCGTTCTATAATAGCTTCAAACATGACAAAAAACTCAAAGTTTGCAGTATCAAATCTGAAAACCAATCTAAAATTTTAAACGCAATAAGCAGCTCAAAGTCTGTAGAATTGAGTTTAAATCTCTCTTGTATAACACCACAAAACCCACAATCAATTTCAGATAATGTCGTCACATTACAATTTGTACCAACACAAAGTTTGGAAGCAATTTGTTTTCTTTATTGATTGCAATTTGATTTACATCTAAACTCAAAGTCTTAGAATGCATACACAAATTGGCAGAATTTTGTTGCATTGCCAAAAGATAAAAGATTACAATAGACCCCCTCAAGTATTTATAGGAGGGAGGTTTGGAGAAAAAGGTGGGAGGATCTCAACAAACTTGAGAAAATCTCTCAACCGATAACTAATTGCAATTGACTTATTCAAAATTACAATCTTATTGTAATTTGATTACATGTAATTACATTTTACAAAAAATGCGGAAGAAACACTCTCATAATTACAATTTTTGCTTTCATATGCATCAGTTTTAAAGTAAAATACATAAAACAACCTAATATTTTCAACTTGTCTCGTTCCTAGCTCTGAAAGATAAGAACTTGCTGATGATCATCTGTAACTCATTAAGATTAGGACCAAGTGTATTTCTAGCAACAGCAACAGTCTTCAAGATTACATCATGATCTCCGACTGTGACCTCTCTGTGTTCTTCAAAAACAGCTTGCATCTTATCGAAGATTGTTCGATGATTGACGAACTTGTAGATTGAATCCATGAAGAACCGATCTGAATCGAACTCCTGGTGAAGATTTGTAGTAATCTGAGAAACAACATCATCGGCTGCAAACAATTCTCTTTCATAACTTAACACTGTGCAAGGGATTTTCTTAAAGTTTGAAAGAATATCTTGTTCAACTTCAGCATTCATCTCAAGGGCAGCTTGGATTTAAAGTCAAGTCCAAAAAAGTTCAACTTTTGAGCCTTTTTAAGCATTTCGGGTTTTTCACTGACTTTAGCAATTTTACAAAAGGCAGTCGGAATTTCTGGGGCATTTAGCAATTTTTATTTTTTGCAATTTTTATAATTGCAATTTTGGCTACAAACCCCGTCTTGCAATGGATAAACAAAAACCCGAATTACTTTGAAGGAGCATCACTTTTTTTTTTTTTTTTTTCTCTTTTCAAAGAAATGGGAATGGGATTATGAAAGGTTATGGAAGACATGAGAACGAAACGAAGGATGTGGATGAAAGATGAAGGCGAGTGAAAGGTGAAGGGATATTACGGATGGTCGAGAGGATAAAAATGAATGGTATATGAAGAAAAACGCATTTTGAAATGAAAGACATTTTTATAATAGATGGAGGAATTTTGAATGAGGGCAATGCGTTTTCAGTAAAGGTGAGTTGAATGACAAATACACATGTATAAATGATTTCAAAGAAAGACAAAAAGAAAACGCATTTTGCTGTGTCAAGGAGCTTTGATGCATTTAATAAAGAAATCAACACCTTTAAAATATAAAACATGTTTCACTCCAAAGAAGATGACGTTTCTCACAAATATCAAGCTCTTCAACCACGAATGAAATGCCATGGCAAGGGCAAACAGAAATACGAAAAATGAAAGAGGCGTTCATATGTAAAAGAGAAAAATGCGTTCTCAAATGCAAGTGAATGTTATTAAACGAAGACATATAAAAAATGAAAGATGAATAAAAAAGAAAAACGTTTTAGAAAAATGCATTTTTGAGAAAGGATATATAATGTTTCTTTATAAAACAGAAAAAACGTATAAAGAAGATGAAGAGAAACGCGTTTTTCTAAACACATAAATAAATAAAAACGTTTGAAAGAAAACCCTAGGTGCGTACATAAGCACAGAAAATGAAAGAGACTCGAATGTCTACAGCTGAAAGTCGAACTACTCCTTTAATGGATGACTTCGGGTTTTTTAAGATTCAAAACAAGTGAAAATCGGGTCTTTAAAAGAAAAGTGCAAATGATTTTAAATAAAATCGGGTTTTAGAAATGTCATTGCAAGTCAAAATGAAGTGAAATCGGAATTTTAAGAACTAAATGCAAATAAATTTAATGAAAATCGGGATTTTCATAAGACTTTGCAAGTTTTTTTTATTAAAATCGGGCTTTTTAACTCATTTGACAATTTTATTTTTGACAAAAATGAGCATTTTGGAAAACTTGGTCAAAATCGGATTTTTAGACAACTAAAGCAATTTCGGAACTTTTTTAAGTTTTAGCAATTTTTCTCTTAAGCCAAAATTTTCCTACTTGCTGAGTTGCCCAAAAAACCCGAAATGGACCAAAAATACACTAAAAAATGACTCAGAATTTCACGAAAATGAAGAATGCGTAAAAAGTGGTAACCCAAAGGACTATAGACTTAAAATTGAGATTTGCTGATCTTTGCACCTCGAAATGCGTGCCCTAGAAGAGAAAATCTTCAAATTTTATCAAAATTTTGATTAGTTGTCTTGATTTTTAACAAGTCAAAAATCTGGGACAACAGCTGGCTCCGACTGGGGAACTGCCTTCGAAAGCGAAGGTAGTAGAATCCAGAATCTCCAAGTGCCTTAGTATCCATTGGGTTATGGAGTCAAACAACAAAGATACAAAATGACAGGAAGGATGACACGACTGACACAAAGCAAGCCTACGAAAACATGACACAAAAATTGTGCAAATGCACTTATTGAAAAGATAAAAACCTACCTAATTAAAACTAGCCAAAAATGGAAGCTTCTCAAACGAAACCATTAACTAGTTCTGCAAAATAGCTGCCCTTCTGCAACAATTTACAGTATCTTGCATGGTCACAAGCAACTTTGTATAGATGAAGCACGAACAAAGGTATTAGAACTTGATGCAATATTCCTTGGAAAAGATGAAAAAATTCACTATTCTCTTGAAATAAATTATATGTACTGCTGCTCTGAAATGGATTTTTGAAACCAGACTTCTCTTGTTCAGCTGCAACTGCTTCTTTGATTTCTTTTTGAAATATATTTTTATGTTCAGGTACAAGTGAAACCTCTGATTTCTCACTGGTTTCCAACCAAGCAAGATTTCTTATGGGGCATCCCCTTGATCAGACAAAAATTGAATTCTTCTTGTTGGTTCTATCTTTACTGGCTGCTTTCTCAACCACATCCTCATGCTGAGAGGAATGAATTTCCTCATGCAATTCAAGTGAAAACATGGCTGCTTTTCTTCCTTCATTATGCTGTTCATAACCTTCTAATTGGAGAGAATATTCAACAAGATTTGAACAAAATGCTTCTATAGTACTCATGAAATGATCTTCATCAAGTTTTGGGATAGATCTCTTATGCATAACATGTTCTATTTCATCCTTAGAAGAACTTTCTTGAGAACCTGAATAAAAATTAAAACTTCCAGCTTGGAAAATAGACTCTTGATTTTCTAACTTATGGGATACTGGTTTGGTATCAAAGCTTGAACAAAAAGATTCCATCTCATCCCAAAACTTATCCTCTTCAATATCTTCTTTGCTCTTTTGAATAGAAAAGCTGAACTTTGTTTCATGACAACTTTCATCAAAGTCTCCAAAAATAGAATTATCTTTATGTTCTAAAATTGTTGTTGATGCTTTTTTGAGTAGGTTTTCTTCATCTTTCTCCACAAAAGAGGCCAATTCATCAAACCAAACTACAAGAACTTCATTTTTATCTTCATAAACTATCTTTTCATATCCCATGACATGATTGTCCTCCTTCATCAACACCTTTGAAAGATGGTCTTCAACCTCTTGTGTATTCTTCATGATATCCAATATAGTCTTTTCTTTTTGTTCAACAACTTTCTAGAACTGCATAAACTAGATTTGAGAGTCGCCAGCTATGTCTGCTTCCTTCTCTTGGAAGAGACCAGCAAGATCACTTTGTGCAAGATCAGAATCCTCCACTGCTGAATTTGTTGGTGGTGCCTCGAGAGTAAGCCCTTTTGGTGTTGAAGATAACTTTTCTTGATTTTCATCAGCAAAATTATGAGCAGCAGGTAGATATGGCCTTCTTCGAATGTCTTCTTCATAAGGAGAAGATAATACACCTTGAGCTAGCTGCCTTTTAAGAGCAAGTAACTCATTTGCCAACTTTTGCACCATGGGATTCGTCCTTGTGTTGGAAGAAAATAAATCCAAAGAAGAAGAACCACCTAGTTCTATCCTTATCTGCCCAGCAAGAATGAGATCGTGTTCAATTTCTGTCACCAAGGTTTGCGCAACTGTGAGAGTAGCTGGAGCTGCTCTTCTCAATAAGAAACCAACCTCAGGTACTTGAGCATTTACAAAGAAACATTTCAAATTCTCAGTTGTAGGTTGAGCAACAGTTGGAATTCTTCGTGTTAGCTTGTTGAAGTAAGCAATGAACTCGCGCATAGGCACGTGAGATTCCTTCTTCAATTGGGTGAGTTGAGCCAACAAAGCATGAGCTGAGCGTCTTCAGGAGGCTTGAACCTTTCTTCAAACTTGGCTATGAGAGTTGCCCAGTTTGTGATGGTATGTGGTGCCAAATGATAAAACCAATCTGCAACAACACCTTGAAGAGTCTCCACAAACAGCCTTACAGATACATCTTTGTATTCAACACCATGAACTCCACAAACACTGTAGAAAGCAGTAACGTGCCCGTTAGGGTGTTGTTGTCCATCACCAAAGAACTTGGGAAAATTCTTCCGTGAGCCTTCAGGAAGAGCATGTAGGGGTAGAGCTAAATTCAACGGACCAAAAGCATTTCCCCAAGGACCTTGAGCAGCCATCTACATGTCCTTGGTAAAAGCTTGAAAAACTTGATAAATTACAATGAATAGGATACCAGTATACTTCAAAAGAAAGCGTGAGGCTTTCGAATGTGTATCGTATCCCCAGCGGAGTCGCCAAAAACTGTTGGTTGAAAATTTTGTATACCTTGAGGATATGCAAAATTGTGGTTTCAACCACAGCACGTGAGATAAACTCTCCTATTTAAGGGAAGGCTCCCCCTTTTCTGTCTATTTTAACAATTCAGAAATACACTCTAACTATAAATCTATTCTAAATCTGGGTGAAACTCTGTCTTTTTCTCTTTTTCCAGAAAAGACACTTATTCTTTTCTCTTGTTTCAAAAAAGAATCATAGCTGAAAATATAAATGATTTATGAAGTAAACAAATAAAGAAGCAAAGTTTCCATAAAGGCACAAAGTCCTCCGTTGCTCCTCCGGGACGGGAAATCAAATTGAAAGCACAAAGTCTTTGACAATTTACTCTCCTATCAACCTTTTTAGATGATTTTCTGGTAACCAAGTACAGTATGTAGCAGCTCAAAATAGAAAATAAAAGCAACACAAAGTCTGCAAGTTACCCCCTTCGTTTGAGCGTTCTATAATAGCTTCAAACATGACAAACAACTCAAAGTTTGCAGTATCAAATCTGAAAACCAATCTAAAATTTTAAACGCAATAAGCAGCTCAAAGTCTGCAGAATTGAGTTTAAATCTCTCTTGTATAACACCACAAAACCCACAATCAATTTCAGATAATGTCGTCACATTACAATTTGTACCAACACAAAGTTTGGAAGCAATTTGTTTTCTTTATTGATTGCAATCTGATTTACATCTAAACTCAAAGTCTTAGAATGCATACACAAATTGGCAGAATTTTGTTGCATTGCCAAAAGATAAAAAATTACAATAGACCCCCTCAAGTATTTATAGGAGGGAGGTTTGGAGAAAAAGGTGGGAGGATCTCAACAAACTTGAGAAAATCTCTCAACCGATAACTAATTGCAATTGACTTATTCAAAATTACAATCTTATTGTAATTTGATTACATGTAATTACATTTTACAAAAATGCAAGTGGAAGAAACACTTGCAATTACAATTTTTGCTTTCACATGTAATTTGTCGAAAGTGAAAATACATAAAACAACCTAATATCTTAATTTGTTTCATTCCTATCTCTGAAAGATAAGAACTTGTTGATAATCATCTGCAACTCATTAGGATCGGGACCAAGTGTATTTCTAGCAACAGCCACGGTCTTAATGATAACATCATGATCTCCGACTGTGACTTCTCTGTGTTCTTCGAAAGAAACTTACATCTTATCAAAGATTGTTCGATGATTGACGAACTTGTGGATTGAATCTATGAAGAACTGATCTGAATCGAACTCTTGGTGAAGATTTGCAGTAATCTGAGAAACAACATCATTGGTTGCAAACAATTCTCTTTCATAACTTAACACTGTGCAAGGGATTTTCTCAAAGTTTGAAAGAATATCTTGTTCAGCTTCAGCATTCATCTCAAGGGCAGTTTGGATTTAAAGTCAAGTCCAAAAAGTTCAACTTTTGAGCCTTCTTTTTTAAGTATTTCGGGTTTTTCAATGACTTCAGCAATTTTACAAAAGGCAGTCAGAATTTCTGGGGCATTTAGCAATTTTAATTTTTTTGGCAATTTTTTATAATTGCAATTCTGTCTACAAACCCCGACTTGCAATGGGTGAATAAAAACCCGATTTGCTTTAAAGGAGCATCACTTTTTCTTTTTTTTTTGTTTCTCTTTTCAAAGAAATGGGAATGGGATTATGAAAGGTTATGGAAGACATGAGAACGAAACGAAGGATGTGGATGAAAGATGAAGGTGAGTGAAAGGTGAAGGGATATTACGGATGGTCGAGAGGATAAAAATGAATGGTATATGAAGAAAAACGCATTTTGAAATGAAAGACGTTTTTATAATAGATGGAGGTATTTTGAATGAGGGCAATGCGTTTTCAGTAAAGGTGAGTTGAATGACAAATACACATGTATAAATGATTTCAAAGAAAGACAAAAAGAAAACGCGTTTTGCTGTGTCAAGGAGCTTTGATGCATTTAATAAAGAAATCAACACCTTTAAAATATAAAACATGTTTCACTCCAAAGAAGATGACGTTTCTCACAAATATCAAGTTCTTCAACCACGAATGAAATGCCATGACAAGGGCAAACAGAAATACAAAAAATGAAAGAGGCGTTCATATGTAAAAGAGAAAAATGCATTCTCAAATGCAAGTGAATGTTATTAAACGAAGACATATACAAATGAAAGATGAATAAAAAAGAAAAACGTTTTAGAAAAATGCGTTTTTGAGAAAGGATATATAACGTTTCTGTATAAAGCAGAAAAAATGTATAAAGAAGATGAAGAGAAACGCGTTTTTCTAAACACATAAATAAATAAAAACGTTTGAAAGCAAACCCTAGGCGCATACATAAGCACAGAAAATGAAAGAGACTCGAATGTCTACAGCTGAAAGTCGAACTACTCCTTTAATGGATGACTTCGGGTTTTTTAAAATTCAAAACAAGTGAAAATCGGGTCTTTAAAAGAAAAGTGCAAATGATTTTAAATAAAATCGGGTTTTAGAAATGTCATTGCAAGTCAAAATGAAGTGAAATCAGAATTTTAAGAACTAAATGCAAATAACTTTAATGAAAATCGGGATTTTCATAAGACTTTGCAAGGTTTTTTTATTAAAATCGGGCTTTTTAACTCATTTGACAATTTTATTTTTGACAAAAATGAGCATTTTGGAAAACTTGGTCAAAATCAGATTTTTAGACAACTAAAGCAATTTCAGAACTTTTTTAAGTTTTAGCAATTTTGCTCTTAAGCCAAAATTTTCCTACTTGCTGAGTTGCCCAAAAAACCCGAAATGGACCAAAAATACACTAAAAAATGACTCATAATTTCACGAAAACGGAGAAGAATGCGTAAAAAGTGGTAACCCAAAGGACTATAGACTTAAAATTGAGATTTGCTGATCTTTGCACCTCGAAATGCGTGCCCTAGAAGAGAAAATCTTTAAATTTTATCAAAATTTTGATTAGTTGTCTTGATTTTTAACAAGTCAAAAATCTGGGACAACAAACCGAAGGAACAACATTCATGGAGAAAAGCCATGGATAGCCTAGCTTCACATGAAATTGGTCCGATTGTGGGATGATGGAGAATGAGATTGTTAATGTTTTGGTCCTACTTTTAAAGGGAGATCTATTGAGCCTATCGTAGGGCAAGAAAATATTTCATGTGTCTTGATCCATTCTTTTGGGTTATCATATGTTTCTTGATATAGCTCATGCACATATAAGAATTCTTTTGTGATCACATTCTCTCCACAGACGGGATCAATCAATATCCCATTAGTGGGCTTATTATTGATTTGACCAGCTATATAAAGAGAACCATCAGGTGCACGTTTAGGTATGTATTTTTTTGAGAAATCAATGTCAAGAGGTTCTCTAGTTAAGCCCTTTGGAGGTCTAGCTTCGATAAGTGTTATCACATCATTCATGGGATTTTGTTCAATGGTATTCATATTGTCATCATTCGTGTCAACATTCATCACATCAGTCTTCATTTCACTAGATTTGACAAATGAAATATTGTGCTTAGGCATGGGATTTGTAAAGATTTGCAAATTTTGATCAGGAAGAGCTACATACTTATTGCCTTGATCATCCACACCTCTAATTAGTAAATGATTAGAATCAATAAGGTCCTGCACAAGATGTTTAAGACACTTACAATATTTTGTACTATGTCCATTTGTTTGATGGTAATGACAATAATCATTTTTTCAAAAGCCTTTGGGAAATGGAATAGTAGGGTCACATTCTCTAATAGGAGGTAAGGTAAGCATGTTTTTGTCAATAAGCTACAACATGATATTGTGAAGGGTATCAAGTAAAAGAGTGAACTCTCTCTCTTTATCCCCGAAAGGAGTTGTTGTTTTTATAGCAGGCACTTGATTATTGTTTTGTTGACTTGTTTGAGGAGGATTTAATTGTAAAAAGACCTTATTTTGTTTCTTGAATGGTTGATAATTATTTTGAGTTATGGATTCAGACTTTTCAGTATGACTAGGGGATTTTTCACATCACGACCGCTAGTCGAGTTTTGATGGTCACGAAGGGTTGTACATAACTATGTGAAGGATGGAAACCTCAAAATTTCAAGTTTTCTTTGGATTTTATCTTGTAAATTGGAAATGAACATTCTTTGAAGGTCGGCATCAAGAATCTTAATGTTCACTTGTGAGTAAAGTGTTTGGTATCTTCCTATGAAATCAGTCACTTTTTCATCCTCTTTTTGTTTGCATGTCATTAAATCTGCAAGGGTCATTTTAGGACCCATGTGAACATGGAAGTGGTTATAAAAGGCATCAATCAGTTCATTGAATGAACCAATTGAATTGTTCGATAAAGAGGAGAAACACTCTAAGGTAATATCTTAGGATATAGGGAATAACTTAGCCAAAAGTTTATCCTCAAAAATGAAATCACTACACAAGGCTATGAAGGTGAAAACATGGCTTATGTGATCTCCTTTCCTACCATATTTCTCGAATCAATGGACCTCTATTGTGGAATTTGTGCTCTTAATATGTTGAGGGAAAAGGTGTAGACTTGATGTATTGCAAAGGTTGACCATTATTGTTATGTTGTAATGTTTCCACTTGTTGTTGAAGGGATGTCATGGTTCGCAAAAGTGAGTTAATGAGAGGGTCATTTTGGTTATAAGGTTGAGGGGAATAAAGTGGTGTAGTGTAGTGTATGTATGCAGAGGGCTAGTGAATTGTAGGTTATTAAAGGTGGATTGTTGAGGTATTATTATGTTTGAAGCATTTCCTACGGGAATACCTATGGAAGTATATACGGTGCCAATAGGTATGACCGTTGTGGTTGGTTGAATGGTAGTTTTGGGTTGAAATGTCGTTGTAGGTTGCAATGTTGTAGTAGGTTGTGTACTGGTGTATGTAGGAATGGATAGTGGTATCATGGAGGATGGGATTGGAATTCCACCTTGACTTTGAGTAGACCCCAAAGCTTGAGTGGAAGTGGTAATGGTAGGGACAATGTTGGTAACATTAAGGACATTGGTTGTAGGAGCTAAAGTCATGGGTAATGAAGTATGCAAACTATGAGCCACAAAGGGTTGATTCTCAACACTATTAGAAAGAGAATTAGGAAACCCAAGATCCACAGCGAGTGAGATATTGCGAGATGACATGAGCCTCAAAATTCATCTTATAATAGTATTGCAAATAGGACACCAAGTTGTAAATCTCATATACGTTTTACAACCCCAATGTGCAAACCCTAGAATAGCAAAGGGACAATGCAATAACCTAGAATGAAATGCAATTTTTAGAATCTAAACAATGCAATTTACTGATTACACAATGCAATAAGATGAGAATGAAATGTTTTGATGCAATTTTGAACTTTTAACAATGCACTAAAATGAAGCAATTTAAGCTAAATGCAATTAAATTGATGAAACAACAAATCAGGAAACTGAAATAGCAAGATTATAGCATCAAACAAAAGATAAATACTAAGATTTTAATCTCCTAAAAATGAAGATATGTAGCTAACAGGGACTCATTCGCCCATAAGGGAAAATGGGTCCTTGTTAGGTGTTTTTGAGATTTTTCTATGGATTTCAAAGTGAATTTGATGCGTTTTCAGTTGCCAGAAGGTTCTGATCAAACCTAGTTAGGGACTTATTCACCAGTAAAGGCGAATGGGTCCTAGTTAGGTATTTTAAAACTATTTTTTAATGATTTGAAAGTTCTTAGTTATATCTTTCAATTCCAGGTTTACAATGAAATACAACTTTAGATTTTCTAGTTCAATTCAATGCAAAAATGCAATGAAAAGATGAAATGCAATTTTGTTTTGATTTTCAAATGCAATTGAATGAGATATAAATGCGATGCAAAATGAGTGATTTTTTTTTGTAATTTTTAGAATTAAAAAGTGCAAAACAATGCAAATCTAGACCCTATATGTTATACAAAATTTCAATGCAAAAGAAGAAACCCTAAATGATATCTTAATTCAATGCAATATTTTAACTTAAGATGCAATGAGAGACTCCAAAAATTAGAAAATTGCAATGTTGATACATTAGGTTCACCAATAAATGTATAAGAGAAAAATAGGGGTAGACCCAAATGCATGAACAAGAGGATCTACCACTTATTGTTCTAGGGCCCTTACACTTATAATTATGTAAAATAATATGCTAATAACAACCAAAAATGTAACCTAACTATTATAGAAACTATGGGGGATGTTTTTAGAGCATAAAATGTTGTGTACCTTGCTAGAAAGTTGTTTTTGAGCTATGGAGGACTCATTCACCTTCAGTAGCGAATGGGTCCTTTTAGGGTTTCAGAAAACTAATTTTAGGATCATGTTCCTTGATGTCTGCACTCTCAAATTCCCTGTTATCAAGTTTCAAAAGTCTGTGTGCAATTTTGTAGCTTCAATTCTTTGATTTTGCACTTTGAATGACAACTTTTGCAACTTTGCAACTTTGACAATTTTTCTTAACTTGATCTTCAACCTGTAAATTTGTAATCACACACTTAAGGGTAGAAAAACTTAGTGTTTGTTAGTGAATGGGGGTTTTCCTCAGTCAAACCCCTTGTACGTAATCAAACCAAATGATGAAATGAAGCATGAAACATGAAATAATGTAATTGATGTCACCTTGGATGATGTCTTGTGATGTAAATATACAAACTAACATGTAGTTTCCATGAAAAATGTAGATCTTGGATCCTTGAATGTGATTCAAACAATGGTTGCAAGTAGATCTTCAATGCTACATCCACTTGTTTAACTCAACAACATGAATGCATGCATCAAACCCTTGAAATGATGATATGATCTTTGAATTGTTGCAATAAACACTTGAAATTTTCCTTCAAATGCTTTATGAATTCCTTTGAAATGATCTAATGCTTGATCACTTGAATTCTTGAATGCTTGCTAGATTGTGTTAGGAGAAACAATATGAATTAACCCCTTATTTATACTAAATTAGGAGATTAACCTTGATATTCAAAGAACTAAGGCTGACACCAGATCTAGAAAGAAACATAATTGAATTCTCACTAGAATAAAATTCAAAAAGGGGGGTCTCATTAAGGGAGGACCCATTATTCGTCTTGGGAAAATGTGTCCTGGCTAAGTTTCTAGGACCAAGCTTCGGGGGATTGAAAGAAGGCTAAAAACCCATTCCAGATCAACTGAGAAAGGGGGGTCTTGTTAAGGGAGGACCCATTCGCCATCAAGGGTGAATGGGTCTTGGCTCAACTTACAAGGACCAAACTTTTCCCAATGAAATAATTTGTTAATTAAATTATGATTGTCAAGATAAATCTTCGGGAGGTGTCAAAATTAAGGCCTAAATTTAAATAAAAAATGGGTTAATAACTCCAATTAACCACAATTAACTAAGACCACCTAGATAAGTGTGAGAGTGCTTTAAAATAATTTACAACACTTACACAAGGTACACATTATGTAAATTTTTATTCAGAAAGGGGCCCATTAGGCTTAATTAAGCAAATACATCCTAGAAAAGCATGAAAGTGTGTTACAACACTTTACAAAACCCTTGAAAAGGATCAATTAAGGAATGCTTTAGTTAAATAAAGGTCCTAGAACAATGTGAATGTGTACAACACATTACAACACCACTCCAAGATATCATTAGTTCAGCTTTAATCTCGATTATCAAACAAAGCAAGGAAAAGGCTACTTTTTTTGTTACTACATTATTTATTTGTGACAACAAAAATATTGATTGGGCTACTCTTATAAGTGACAACTAATAAACTAAAATAGTGAATTGCAAGTATATCTAAGAAGGGCGGAAGACTATGTACCTACACAAAAAAGTTGATGTTGGTTTGAATAGGAGGATAGAGTTACCCAAGGCCATCTAAGTTCTTGTATGCCTCTCTTTCTCTATTTTTACAATCCTTGAATGATAGATCTGAGATCTTTGTTTATGTTTTCAAAGTTATCGAAACACTATAGAATAATTCTATATGTGAGTTTTTGTGAGTTGGCAAGGTGTAGGGCTTCAAATGCAACAATGAAAAATTTATCTTCGAGATTCCTTAAATAGTCTCTAAACATGAAATATGCACATTCACAAAGAGAATAAATGTTGTGTCATTTAGGTTCTTTCCTTTCTCAAACCTTGTGTTAGTGTTTTCACTTCCACAATGGCAATGTCAATGATAAAATGAATAAATTATAGGAAATAATGATGAATCAACAAAGTGTTGCAACTCACCACCCTTCAAAGGCTTCCTTGAAGGACATAAGTCATACACATCACCTCAAGATCTTGGATCTTGCTTGCTTGATTGAATTGAATTAGTTGCAGACCTACAACAAGGGTTAGCCTTCAAAACAATGATAGCATAAACATGCATAAACTCACATAGGATTTGACATGATGTTAGGATATTGAATAGCTGCAATAAAGCTCTAAAATTCTACTCTTGACTTGCTTGATAATTCTCTCAATGTTCATTTATTGCTAAATAATTTCACTTAGATTTCAAATGATGCAATAACAAGGTATTTATAGGCATTTCTCTAATTTTCCAAAAAATAAATCTCGATAGCCGACATTTGAAAATTGAATTTTGAATGTTAAAATATCAACATCAAAGTATCCAAAATTGGTCCTCGATAAAATAAGGGGACCCATATGCCCTAGGGAAAATGGCCCTATTTTCCAAGATGTTAAGTGTCTGGGGTAAAATATCAATTGGATGCATTTGTTCAATACTTGCAATTTCTCAAAAAATCGTACAAATAGGCTATAGAATGCATAATTTAGGAAATTAGGGGCCCAATTAGGCTCAATAATTTAGGGGGGACAAAACATAGTGTGAAATTGTCAAGGGTTACAATTTACCATGCTACATTTAGCCCCCACTTTAGTGAGAGTATGAACTTATGCTTAGACTCACACTAAAGTAGAAAATATATTTCAAGAGGGGTCTGATTGTCCCTATGTTGAAGAGATAGGATGTCAATGAATATAAGGGGGTGATCAAGCCCCCAAGATTCAAGATCCTATGGTAAGACAACATAAGCACAAAGGAGCACACATGTATCAAATGTATCAAGACAACATACATTTCAGAAAACACGAAGCATACATGATGAAAACACATGGCATGATGGAACACAAAGGTGATGAAAAAATGAAAATAAACATGATGTAAATAAAAAGAAGATACACAAAAGATATACAATAAACACAAGGTTAGCACTCAAATGGATTCGAGTAGGTAAGGCAAAGAGACCTCCATCTTAAATTGTCTTGAATACCAAACATCATCCATCAAATAAAGGAATGCTCCCATGAGGATTAGCAAGTTGTGATATGACACATCACTCATGAGAAACATGGATCTATTGGCTAGCAAGTTGTGTTATTGTAGGTGGCCATATTAAAAAGGGGTGCTCAAGTTCATGACCCAACAACCTTTGTTATGCTGAATCCATGGACTATCTTTCCAAATCTCACTTCAGGGAGCACATAAAAATCACCTTAGAGGGTACACAAAGTTTAATATCATGGGGGACGAACAAAATTCACCTTAGGAGGGCGTGCACAAATTTTAACGTCACGAGGGACAAACAAAACTCACCTTAGGGGGTGCATAAAGTCTAATGTCATAGGGAACAAACTAAACTCACCTTAGGGGGTGCATAAACTCGCCTAAGGAGGTGCATAAACTATGAAAAGATAATACTAAAACCTTGAGGGGTGTTATAACAACACCACCACAAAAGGTAATTTACCAAAACAAAAAAGGGGTTTTTTTTCAATACATGAAGGTCATGCCTTAGGGAATCGTCACTACAAAATGGGTTCAACTTTGCTAGATTCCATTTGGTAGAATAGGCATATTCAATTTCAAGAATAAATATTGTTTATATAATTTTTCCCAAGAAATATTAATATTTGTTCAAGAAAGGTGTTAGATAGTTTGGTGATTTGTGTGACTTTTCATCTCTACAATAGTCTTCTTGACTAGATATTAAAATGGTGATTTTTAAATTGGAAGGAATCATCACTACAAAATGGGTTCAACTTTGCTAGATTCCATTTGGTAGAATAGAAATATTCAATTTCAACGATAAATATTGTTTATATATTTTTTCCGAAGCAAGCTTATCATTTGTTCAAGAAAGGTGTTACATAGTTTGGTGATTTGTGTGACTTTTCATCTCTATAGTAGTCTTCTTGACTAGATAGTGAAAATTGATTTTACTTGAATAAGAATTTCAAGAAATTCCTTCTCTTTGTTCAGTCTTGTTACCTCAGTTATGGTCACATGCCTTTAATCTTTCGTATTTTCCCTAGAAATTTTCTAAGTATAAGTTCATTGATCTTTTCCTAAGTTTCATGAACCTTGTCGATCTCCAATGAGATTATTATAACTACCTTTCACACCAATGTCTTGTGGAAATATTCGAGTTTGTTTTCCTAAGCCATGTTCTTGAAGTATTGTCAACTTTCAATGAAGTTCATATAACCGTGCTCCAAGTACCACTTATGCAAAGGAAAGTTGAAGAAAATTCTATTTTTGTCGGTCCCTTCAAAAGGTTATGAAACCTTTGTCAATCCTAAACAAGGTTTCATAAACATCTGTATCGGTCAATAATAAAAGTGTTAGTGTGGGATATTTAAGCCTTTGAAAGAAAGAATGTTGAAGCAAAGATTATTTGATTTTGAAACTCACAAAAGGTTTGGAAACCTTTGTCAATCTCCAACAGGGTTTCACAAACCTCCTCATTGATCGATGATGGGAATGCTTATGTGAATAATGTTTGAAGCAAGACAAAGAAAGATTGTAAAGTGTAAAAATTAGAGGTTATCATAACTTTAGTAGACTTCGACAACATACTAGAAACTTTCTTGGAGTCCTATGTCATCTAAAGGGTAGACTTATCAATTATGTCACAATATAAACAAGCATGCTTAGCCATATAAAGATGTAAATTTGTTGAGTATGATACAGTAACATAAACAAGAATTTATCATAAGTGTAGGAAAAGAGAAAGTAACATTCACATAAAAGATAAACATAGATCATTGAAATACAAAAATTCTTTATATATATTCAAATATATACGATGTTACATTGATCATGTTTACATTAAAAAATGGGAGGTTTTAGTGCATTCTTTCAAACACAAAGAATAAAGATAAGGATGTGAATTCCCTCCACCACTTCCTGCATATGCTCAATCTAGGATGGTGAGAATAGATTTTCATTAGACTGCACAAAATGGGTAAACAGTCTCATATCATTCTGCTCGAGTCTAGCACAGAGGAGAGCCACAACATCTTCAGTAACATCATGGTGAAGTGTTGTCACAATGAAAATATTGTCACCCAATAGACCGGTCCTTGAAAATTCATTTCATCCTATTATGGTCGCTCTCACCTTCATCAGGTACTCTGACCAAACCAAACACTCTGCATCCCTTACTCCCTAATCCCACTTGCCATAGAGATGAATCACATTATACACAAAGTGCTCCAGGAGCTCATCATTGTGCACATGAACATGGCTCAAGAAATTTTCCCCTATAATCTTCCTGAGTATGCTTTCTTCAACATCACTATGAACTAAAAAGGAATCTCTTAGCTGGTTAGTCACCAACCTCTAGAATTGATTGCACTCCACATCCTTGATTGTGATAAAATCACTCTTTGAGGAGGCATCATTCGTGGTTCTCGACATCTCTGAGCAATGTAATTGAAATGGTGAAAATGGAGGTAACTCCTATGGAATTTATAGAAGTGGAATGGCATGGTAGGTGATCTAGACCAGATATTTTCTTGGAAATAATTAACATTACAAGGATAGTAATATTATTTAGGAATTTAATGAAGAAGGTTGTCGATGTGACATAGTTGCATTAAATTCTCAAGTTCAACTAGATGAAATTTTATGTTGCCTTCTCTACTCAGATAGTTCACACGATCATAATCATAGAAGGAATTATTTATTAAATGCTAATTCTGGACTTACATGGCACTTACACGTATGTTGGGCCACGGGGCTAGAATACAAGAAAAAATGTTTCAAATTCTTGTCAAAATCAACTTGACAAAGGTGATGTAATGATAACTAATTTAAAAATAATAATAAATATTCTTTGTGTATTAGTTCCTCTAAATTAGGGTGTTAGTTGTCATCAAATCATCACTTGATATGATGGAAATTATGTTAATGACTAAGATTCAAGATTGGGGTTTTATAAAATCTTGTTAGAGAGAATCTATAGGGATCTAAATTATTTTAGATTGCATTGTGATGTAATGGAATGAAGGAGGAACATTTTGAATTGAACTTTAATTTCATACTATTCATTATCTGTGAACTCTGAATTGAAATTTTGATATTAATATTGGTTTAGTTTGTTGGATAGAACAATACATAGGGTTTTATCCTTTGTGAGCAATAGCTTCATTTTCTTATATTTAATCTTTCAAAATTAAGGAGAAATAGTTCATAGGAAATCTATTCTATTTACTATGGTGTTTTTGGTCTTTACACCAATAAATTTGTAGTTATTTAATTCATCACATTGATTTTATTGTTATGGCGTGATGTTAGTTCACCTTTCCCATTTTTTTGTTAAAAACGTATCTTGAAATGGTTACTTGTTGAACCTCTAAAAATGGTGTAAGGTGTAGGCTTATGAAAAATGTGGTCTATGTGGGGAAGGTTCCACCCAAGGATAACCCTTGAGATTTCAATGCAAAGGAGATTGAAATCTATCAATAAGTTTGACCTAGGGATTGAATATAACAAAAAGGGGTTCACCACCAAGTGTAAACTTGGAAAATAAAATGTTGGAAAACACATTGTGATATGCAAAATGACCTAGAAATGCAAATGAAACAAAACAAAAAGTTGCAAAACTGAATATGTGCATCTGGAAAATTGTAGAGACTTGGATGGAGATTGGAAATGTTTTTTATTTTTTAAATTTTTTCCCACTAGGACTCATTCGCCAATCTGGGCAAATCAGTCCCAGATCGAGGTTTCTACACAGGAACAGGTTTCTCGGAAAAGGGTCTCCAAAAATGCCAAAATAAAAAAATTGACCAAAAATGGGACTCATTCACCACATGTGGTGAATGATTCTAGTTTTTCTTTTCTAGAAATTCAAATTTTTGATCTGCACCTCTCATTATACTAAATTTGTACCTCCAAGTGTCTGGATCTGAAACTGCCAATTTTGGGCTTGTAGGTGACTTTTTGTGAAGATTATGACCTAGAAAATGGGGAGAGAACTACAAAAACCTTGTAACCTATTCTTCAATGATCTCCAAGCCTTCAAAGTACCTAGATATGCAATCACACAAGGAAAGAGAGAAAAAGTGTTGATTGTTAGGGAATGGGGGTTTGCCTTGGTCAAACCCCGTTTAGGTAATTAAACCAAATGACGAAATAAGATGAAGCATGAACATGAAATAATGCAATTAGAACCTTTCCATGATAATGGACCTTGATTTTCTACAAAAATTGATGAAGAATATTGCTCTTGAATTCCTTAGAATTGATCTTGAAAACTATCTTGATGACCTTGTGAAGACTTGAAGTACTTAACCCTTGCTTGCTTGACTTGAAAACTTGAATAATTGATGCTTGGATGAAATAAGGATTTGAAAGCTTTCTTATATAGGAAATGCACTCACATGATCATTAATTTGATCCCAAGTTTGACATTGAAGAAATTTGAATTAAAAACCCACTTTTCCTGCTCAAAGCCTTAAAAATAGGTCAAATGGGACTCATTCGCCATCCTGGGTGAATGAGTCCAACCTGGATGGGACTCATTCACCCAAGGTGGTGAATGGGTCCCATAGGGGCTATTTTCCATGCTAAAGTGTTGAGGAGTGAATATTTTAAGCTTATATGTTGTTTCAGTCGGGTTTTTGATTAAATTATACCTTGGGATGCACAATATGGGATCATAGGTGTTGAGAAGTTGTTGAGATGATTTAGCATTGTTGTCATTGATGTAAAAACCTGGATCCAGAAGGTTGAGCTCTAGATGATATACAAAAATTATCTATCCTATCGAGTGCTATGATGTTATGTAGTATGGATGTTATCTTTGATCCGGATATGGAAGTACTTCATTTTGGGACATTCGTGGAAGACAGTTAATGCAGAATAATGAAGTCTAATCTTTTGACATTGGCTGATGTGCTCAAAGCTTACTTTGGGTAACCTTGCTATCTAGACATTCATGTAACATGTTACAATTTTTGGTATGTCAAATCGTGTTTCTTTGATTAATACTGAAATTGATGATAATCAAGATTTGGTCTTGGTTGTGGCATTCCCATCGGCTCTGGAATATATTTCATTTAATTCAAATTTTTCTATCTTTTGATAATTATGTTATGTAATGAACCTATCTTATGTATGACCTATTTATGGGTCCCTAGCTAACGTGGTAAGGGTCTGGTGCTAGCGTGTAAGGCCTTATTGAATATTTCAAGGTTGTTCTTCATGCCGACATGTTTTGTGGCAACCTAATTCAAATTGTGCTTGGCCAACTTAGAAGACTATGAAAACATTATGTTTGTCTAACTTAGGAGATTATGAAATCATGGAATGGTATAAGTAAGAAAAAATTATGTTCAATGAAACAAGAAGTGTGGAGTATGGTGTATGTGAGTAGATAAACGGGTGTGAAGGAAGAAGTAATCTATTTTGCAAAGTTTTTCCAAGGAAGGTGTGTAGAATATTCTTGACCAGATCTACTGTAGATAGATATTGTGCTCTTAACCAGAACTGAATTCATGCATATGTAGATGCAACTTTATCAGTTCACTTTTTTTCAATGAGATTATTTTATTTCTGTAATATTCAGGTAGTAAGCCTTTCTCTTTTGGTAGTGAGACTTTTTATCTTTGGTTGTAATAGTCGGGCAGTGAGCCCACCGCTAGTGAGCCTTACCTACAGTGAGTATTTTGGCAGTGAGCCTTTGTAAAAATTACCTTAACCGGTGTTCTATAATTGAGAATTAACATTCTATGTGGTTTTTCCCTTCTTGGGTTTCCATGTAAATTCTAGTGTTCATTGTGCTTGGTGTTGTGTGTATTCATGTTCATATCTATTTGATTATTTTCTGATTGATATAAGCCTGCTCCAGATTAATTAAATAAAAGAAAATTGTTTTATGATAACTGATTCACCCCCCTCTCAATTATCCAAACTGTTCAACAATTGGTATTAGAGTTTGGTCCCTTGGAGATAGAGCTTAACCGCTTGAGGGAGATCTTGGCAGTTTGAATAGATGGTAGGAGCTTATCACTTTGAAGAAGAATTGAAGATAATGTTAGATGATAGAAAGCACGAAATATGAAAATGAAGAATTGAAAGAAAACCTTAAAGAAGAAAATACTTGTATCTCAAAGCTAAGGGAGAAAATCCATAAATTCAAAGCAAGAAACAAAGCAGTTAGCTAGGAATTAAAGGAGTCAAAGGAAAGCATTATGGATTTAAAGCAACAACTGGATGAATGCAAGAAGACTAAAGAAAATCTCAAAGATTCTATCAAACAAAAAATGGAAGAATGGAAGAAGACTAAAGAAAATATCAAAGATACCATCAAACATAAATCAGAAGAAAATGAGAAGTTAGATCAAGAGTTAAGAAGGCTAAAAATAAAATCAAGAGTGTGTGAAAGTAGCATAATTCTAGATCAGCTCCTGTCCCTATAGAAATGTCACAAGGATAAGGGAGGACTTGGCTTCTCCGGTGAAAGCTCAAATCAGAACACTAAGGGTGAAGACAAAGCAGTTGAAGTTAAAGTGAGATCTGGTGTAACAAGCATGGCCCTAAACTCTAGAACACCTAAAAGACCTCTAGTCATGCAACCAAATTCTCAAAGGT
Organism: Sequoia sempervirens; assembly: GCA_007258455.2. Taxonomy (NCBI): domain Eukaryota; kingdom Viridiplantae; phylum Streptophyta; class Pinopsida; order Cupressales; family Cupressaceae; genus Sequoia; species Sequoia sempervirens. Next base: position 50,401 of record VDFB02251935.1, on the reverse strand, counting down.
ACTTATCATTTAATGGCTATTATTTTCTATGCAAGAATTTTGGACTCAAGGCTATAGAGTGTAGATGCAAGAAGGAACCAAGTACTCAATGCTTTAAATATCACAAGTTTGGTCACAAAGCAAGTCATTGCAAAAGTCAGTTATCTAATCCAGCTAGAAGGAATGGAATAAATAATCTCTTTCATAGTAATTGGTATTTATGTCATGGTTATGGTCACAAAGCTAATCAGTGAAAATCTAGGGTTCACTCGGTTAAGTTAGGACAAAGATGTTACAAGTGTAGTCAACCCAAACATTATGCTAACACATGCAGATATGTTGCTCCGAAAAAGCATGAAAATAAAAAGAAGGTTGCAGAATCAAGTGAATCTAAGAAGAAGAAGAAGACCATCATGGTGTGGAAGAAAAAGGAAATGAGTGTGGAGAACTCTTATGTGGTACTGAATCCTGGTACAAGCTCTTCTGGAAATTGAGCCAACCAACTTGGCTCAGAGGGATTGTTGCTATGCATATCCCGTCGGTTCCCTCTCTCCAAAGCAATATTGATGTGTTTTTTGACATGACTAAGTTTGATTCGATTGGTGATATATGATGGAGCATAATCCATCTGATTGAAAAGAGAAGTACAAATTGATGGCGTCATCAATGTAAGTTTTTGGTGAAAAATTCATGATGAGCAATTAAGGTTAAAAGGTGGATTTTTTAAAACATTTCTCATAGTTTGCAAAGAAGAAGAAGTTTCGCGGAGTGATAAAATATTGAAGAAGCTAAGCGCAACGATGGAATCTATTGACAAAGAATCGAGTGGCAGTATTCCATTAAGGCTGAAGGGAGTAGAGTTGGATGAATTTGATCATCAGAAGATGAAGGAAATGGAACTAGGGTTGAATTCTGATGAATTGCAAAATGTAAGTGCTCTGGGTATGGATTTATGTTGAGAATTTCCCTGGTTTTCCGACAAAGAGACTATCTTGTTCATATTGATTCAATTCAAGGATGGTAGCATCATTTTGTACAAACCTTATCCGATCACTAAGGAAGCTATTGAAGCTATTACTAGATTGTGCAGTGTTGGTGACCTCCCTAGGAAGAAAACTGTGAAATACAGAGATGAGGAACTTATTGGTATCGACAAAGACCCTCAAGCTCTACTGATAAATACCATTGTCAATCCTGCATTAAGGTATGTTGCTTACTATATCACTTACAAAATCTATTTCAGAAATCATGAAGGTTCTACTTCGGCTATTGTTGTATATCTTGCACATAAGATGGTGAAGGAAGATAAGAAATTTGACTTATGTAGCCTCATAATGGAAAACCTAATTGAGAATGTCAAAATATCTTTGGTTGAGAGTTATCCTTTCCTGTTTGGGTCTCTACTCATATGTTTAGTATTTTACTTTCTAAGTTTGCTACAGTCAAAGGAGAATGTTAAGTGGAAGTCTGAAATCCCTATTTGAAAGCAAGTTTATAGGTATTTGGAATGTATGGAAGATGAAGAAAGTGCATGCAAAGTCTATTTCTCATCCTTGTAGGTGAATCTATGCTTTGGTGTGATAGTGTCTAGTCAATTTGAGGAGGGTTCCTCCTCTAGTAAGAAGGAGTTAGAGGTTGCCATTGGCATTTCCCCTCTAGAACCTAAAAGGAGGAAAATTAACATAGAGGAAGTCATTGCTATCTCAAAATAAAAGGAGAAGGAAAAGTCTCTGCCTAGATCTGACTCTTTCGATCTAGATGAATTTCATTCCGTGTTGGATGAAGGTGATATGAAAAATATTGGTGAAATGTGGTATGCATTCTCTCCATTCAGTAGGATTAGAATTGATGATGCCTTGGTTGATTATATGCTCAAAAAGGGTATTACTATTTTAGATGTTTCTAACTCGTTATCAGATGATTTGGTAGAAGTTGTTCAAGAAAGGTTGTTGTGGGAAGGATTTGAAGGACATAAGTTCCAAGCTATGATTGAGAGAAGGTGTGTCAAAGCCAAACATAAGTTATCCAAACACATTGGTGAGACAAGAGAATGCATTAAGGAGATGTCAGACATTTGTAGGTATTGTCTCTAGTGTCCTACTATTGTTGATAATTTTACAAGCAAAATTGAAGCTATTGAATATGAATTGAATGATATTGGGAAGTGTTTTGACTTCTTCAAAGATAAAGGTGGAAAATAGAGAATAAGAGTTGGAGAGTTGCAAGCTGGGTTATTGTCTATTCGGAGAAAAAGGGAAGATTTGGCTAGAACTTTCTGGTTCGTCAAAGAAATTGTTGAGGTCTAGTTGGATCATCTCTCTAGGATACTTTTTGATGCAGAGGATTGTGAATGACAATGGATGTCTCCATACTGGTCATCTTCATTTATGTTGTTGACTCTACTGGATTGTATGTGTGCCAGAATAGTTTCTACAGTGCTAGCTTGGAAGAGGATTCTTCCAACTATGAGAGAAAGGTACAAGAAGATTTTTCATGTGAAAAGTGTTAATTTTACTTGATCTCCTGAATTTTCTTATTTTTCCCTTTGCCTTTGATGGAAAAAAGGGGGAGAAAATGAAGAGAAAACCAAAAACAAGAAGAGGTATTGAATTTCTTGTCTAAGGGGGAGTGCTTGAAGTTTTTGGAGTTTTGTGTTTTTGAGTTTTTTCTATTTTTCCAAAGGGGGAGATTGTTGAGAAGTTGTTGATACAATTTAGCATTGTTGTCATTGATGTCAAAACTTGGATCTGGAAGCTTGAGCTCTGGATGATTTACATAAATGATCTATCCTATCGAGTGCTATGATGTTATGTAGTATGTATGTTATCATTGATATGGATATGGAAGTACTTCTTTTTGGTACATTTGTGGAAGACAATTAATGTAGAATAATGAAGTCTAATCTTTTGACATTGGTTATTGTGCTCAAAGCTTACTTTGGGTAACCTTGCTATCCATACATTCATGTAGCATGTTACAAGTTTTGGTATGTCAAATCATGTTTCTTTGGTTGATACTAAAATTAATGATAATCAAGGTTTGGTCTTGGTTGTGGCATTCTCATCAGCTCTAGAATATATTTCATGTAATTAAAAGTTTGCTATCTTTTGATAATTATGTTATGTAATGAACCTATCTTATGTATGACTTATTTATGGGTCCCTTGGTAACCTATCTTTTGGGTTTGGTGCTAGCGTGCAAGGCCTTATTGAATATTTCAAGGTTGTTCTTCATGCTAACATGTTTTTTGGTGACCTAATTCAAATTGTGTTTGGCCGACTTAGAAGACTATGAAGACATTATGTTTGGCCGAATTAGGAGATTATGAAATCATGGAATGGTATAAGTAAAAGTTGTTTTTGTTCAATGAAACAAGAAGTGTGGAGTATGGTGTGTGCGATCAAATAAAAGGGTGTGAAGGAAGAAGTAATTTTTTTTGTAGAGTTTGTGCAAGGAAGGTGTGCAAAAGATTCTTGACTGGATCTGTTGTAGACAGATATTGTGCTCTTAACTGAAATTGAATTCATGCATATGTAGATGCAACTTTATCAGTTCACTTTTTTTCAGTAAGACTATTTTGTTTTTGTAATATTCGGGTAGTGAGCCTTTCTCTTTTGGCAATGAGCCTTTTTATCTTTGGCTGTAATAGCCAGGAAGTGAGTCCACTGGCAATGATCCTTACCTGCAGTGAGCATTTTGGTAGTGAGCCTTTGTAAAAATCACCTTAACCGATGTTCTATAATTGAGAATTAGCATTCTCCATGGTTTTTATCTTCTTGGGTTTCCATGTAAATTCTGGTGTTCATTGTGCTTGGTGTTGTTGTGTGCATTCATGTTCATTTCCGTTTGATTATTTTTTGATTGATATAAGCTTGCTCTGGATTAATTAAAGAAAATAAAATTGTTTTATGATAACTAATTCACCCCCCCTCTTAGTTATCCAGATTGTTCAACAATAGGGGCCTATTAATGATGATATATAGGTCACAAATGTAAGAGGGCCCAAAATCCAATGTGAAAGTGTAAATAAATACACTTTGCAACACTAAATTAAGGAAAAATTGGGTCTATTTAGCTTAGAAGGGCCCTAAATCCCATGTGAATGTGTAAAACACATTACAACACTAGATTAGGTCCACTTGATTTACAAGCCTCCTAAATTCAATGTGAAGATGTAAATAAATACATTTTACAACATTAAATTAGAGCAGAGTTAGGTTAAATTAGATTAAAAAGGGCCCAAGACCTAATGTGGATGTGTAAAACACCTCACAACACTAGACCAAGGCGATACTAGATCCAATTTGTCATTAATTATTCCCAAATCAAGCAAGGAAAAGGAGTAATTTTTTTTATGACTCCATCTAGCCCCCACTTTATTGGGAGGATGAACTTGCTTCAAACTCACACTAAAGTAGACATTCAAGAGGGGTCCAAGCGTACCAATGCAGATGAAAAAGGATGACAAAGACCAAGAAGGTGATCAAGCCCCTAGGATCCAAGATCCTAAGTCAAGCATACATAAGCATAAAAGGACACACATAAGGTGTATAATATGCAACAAAACAAGATACACAATCATGCAATGTCAAGAACTAAAAGAAAGAAAAATAAGTAATAAAAATTACATGGATGAAACATGCACTCACTCTAGGGCCACCTAACATTAGGTCGTCTACGGGGTGAGTTGTCCCAAAGAAGTGGTTTAGTGAGAAATTCATGCTAGTGTGTTGGCTTCCCACCGTATAATGAGAAAGTCATGCCAATGTGTCAGCTTCCCATTATACTACCCATACCAAAGTTATCCTCCTAATAACTTTGATAAGGCACCACAATGAAAATTCTTTTGTAAAAAAATTTGAAAGTCACATAAGAATTTTGTTAAAGGGGATTTTGCTTTGTTCATGTAAGGTTTTCTTCCTAGGGAGCATTGTACCTAATTTCTCCAAGAGAGGACAAGTCAAGGTGTCATATCATCGCCCATGGGATGCCTCATTTGCATCATGCCATGTCAATAGATTGTAGACTCTTGGATGACATCAAACCCAATGAAACCACCAAGAAGAGGAAAAATCACAAGAAAAAAGAAAAATCACGCCATGAAATTTTCCAAAAGATGTCATCTATGTATGCACCCACTTTAAATCGGTCGCTACATCAACACTGTGAGCAATTGCTTTAAAGTAGCTAATGAAAGAAGACATGAGAGCCAACTTGGAAAGCTCTATTCCAAGTCATATGTTTTCGAATTGAGCTACATCATGAAAAAGTATGTCACATACGAGCCAACTTAAGACATGTCATCCACTGCCCAAGCTTGCTCTTATATGTTCATGAAAGGTTAATGACTAGACAAAAGACACAATGGTGGGTGACATATGGGGATAAGGATTTATAATCCCTTTCCCCCACTTAGTGCAGGACAAGGGTGAGCCTAGAATGGATGATGATATGCTACTCCTTGCGATGAATGTAAAACATGCAATAGTGAGTATGCTATGATCCTAAAACTATGACATGGCAAGGAGCAACAACTAATGTTGTTTATGTTGATAAGTAAACAAAGTTTCTGCTTGATACATATTTAATGAGATATCTATCAATTTAGGATGTACCAAGGTTAAAGTTGTCTTGGAAGAATCTTTTGTGATAGCATTGACATTGGATGAAGGTTTTTTTTTTTAGGGAAAATAACCAAGATCTTTAGGCTTTATAGTATCACATCATTTTCCAGGTTACTTCATAAGTCTTTTAGGTGCGAGGTTGGCCTTGATTGTATACACTTTGTTATATATGTGAGGAATGTCATTGTAACTCGGTTGGTGTGAAACGTTATCATTATTGAGTTGCCTTTTAGGTGGTTCTAAGATGAGCACAAGTTTCTTATAAACTTGTTGTTGTGAGGGTGGATGAATGATAAGTTGAGGGTTGGGTGGGTTGATAATTAGAGGACTCGAAGGAGCTCTAATCTCAATACTCTTGTCCTTGTTTTCATGATCTCTTAGTGCAGGGGAGTCTAATGTCACACTATTGCTTGAAAGGAGTTTGACCATGTTGGTTTTTTCTTGCACCATGACACCTTCCCTAGTAGGATAGTTTTTAGGAGAACTACAAACTAAATGTTCTTAACATTCAAAGGATGGTTCTTCAAAAATGACTTATGTTGTCACCTAGAAATGCACCCTGTGCAAAGTTGTAAAGACTAAGCTTTCTAGTGCAACATTGGATCACTCCAGGGCTGTGGGTCACCTAAGATTGGAGTGAACCTCTGGAGAAGGCCGGCTTCCTTTGGTGTCACCTAAACTACTGATTCTTTGAAAGGAAAGGGATAAGGAATACATAAACTGAAACTAAACTAAGGTGATGCACCGAAATGACAGGAACAATGAGATACTCAATTTACACTTGAATACTGACGGTAAACATAAGATTACACATCAAATTCTGCAAGCCTTGCACTAACATTTCACAAACAGGTTCGATTCACACACTTTTTCAGGAGAGGAAAGAAATATTTTCACATGTCAGAATCCATGCGTGACTAAGTGAACACAATTTGTAATTTGTATAATGATAATTTTGCAAAGGAAGGCATGAAACACAAGATAAAGTTATGAAGGAATGAAAGAAATTCACAAAAATAACCTTATCATGAACCTGAAATGCACAACACTTTGCATGAAAAAGATGGAAATTTGAATATCAACAGTGATCAAGGTAAGCTTTATATAACATGTTCCAAGTTGAATTATAGAATCCTGCTAGTCTGAGAGAGGACTACAAAAGGGTCACAAACTTCAGAAGTGCATACATTTGAACTGTTTACAAAAAGGAAAAAAATGCCTTATATACAGACTATGTCGGCCCCTTAGGGCTTACAAAAATATCGGTCTTAGAAAAAATCTATCCCTAGATATTTTCAAGTAGTTAATGTTGTGTTTAGTTGGATCCCTGCTATCTGTGTCAGTCTGAAGAGTTTCCTCTAGGAGTGGTCTTCTTGATCTTTCTGCAACTACCGCATTCATTTCCCGTTCTCGTGTCTGCTTTCTTACCTCCCTATCGAGCTCCTTGAATGTGCCTGGGCTTACAATAGATACACGTTGTCTTTCGCCCTGTTGATCTTCCTCTTCTTCTGGTCAAATTGCCATGCAAGCTGTCTCAGGCAGTCAAAAACTCATCACCAGAATTGCATGTCACTGAGACACTTGATTATGTCTCCCCGATGCGATTGTGCTTCTCTGCAGCCATAGGCGTAACTCACTATCATTGGAAAGAGTCATAGTGAGCTCCAAGAGTCTTTCCGATCACCTTTCTCTCGCTCTGAGCTCACTTTGTTTGTTGAGATTTCCTCTTTGTATGTCGACCAGACGTCTTAGCGAGACTCCCTGAGTTCATTTCGTATTGGCAATACCCCTTTGGGTCGGCAGGACGTTACGGCGAGGCCTTCAACCTCTTAGCGAGCTCCAATTTTACTTCAACTAGAACCTAATCAGTTGGTGGGACATCTCACCGACCTCCTTTTCATTCTCTGAGCTCACTTTAACCCATTTTCAGGCTCTTCATTCCTTGGCGAGACATTCGTGTGTCGGTGAGACTTCTCATCGAAGCTTCATTATCCTACCGCTATGCTCCAAAGTCGGCGAGACTTCCTTGGGTCGGGGAGACATCTGTTGATTTTCTGTCGATAGGACATCGCTTTATCGGCAAGAGGTTGTGCCAAAGGCACCTTGCTTTGGTGAGGGCTCACTTCTTTTTACTTCAGCAAGAGAAACATTCATTGGTGAGACATTACGCCGATATCACTTTCTCTCAGAAAAGCCCTAGCCAGTCGCTGAGACATCTTGGCAACTTGACCCTCCTTTGGCGAACTGGGATCTTTTCGGGGTGACCTTGATCTGTCGGTGGGATATCTTCCCGAACTCACTCGCATTACACCAAAAACACAAGGCATGTCGGCGTGACTTTAGTTATCAATGAGACCTCCTGCCGAGTGAGCTTCCCTTCGACGAGACATGCTCGTCGGCGAGACCTCCTGGCTAAGCCCTATGCTGTCGCCGAGACCCTAGCCTATCGGCTAGACATTTCTCCGAGATGACTACTCTTTTCTGAAAAGTGCCCCATTTCGGTGTGACCTTCTTTAGTCAGCGATACCTCCCAGCGAGGTCTAAATCCTTCAGCGAGCCTAGACCACCTCGGGGAGACTTTTCTTGTCGGCTAGACCCTATTCTTTTTGGAGGCTCCACTGTTCGGTGAGACTCTTGCCGAGAACACCTTGTATGTCGCCAAGACTTCCCGTTGTTGGCAGGACCTCCGGGCGACATCTTCAACTCTATATCGATCCCTTCCATCTTGTCGAGCCTCTTTTTGTGTCGCTGGGACCTCCTGGGTCGCCGGGACATTTCGACGAACGCTTTGTTACGCCGAAGGATCTTTAAGTTAGGGGGAAACTCTCCTATCACCAGGATGTCTCTCCGAATGTGTTTTGTTATACCAAAATACTTGTTTTATGACAAGCTCTGTTTCCTTTTGGCGAGACACCGACTGTTCGCTGGGACCCCTTACCGAGCGCCGGAAGCTACCCCGAAGCCCTTGGTCGCCATGAGTCCCCCCAAGCTCATGATTGAATGGCGTATCGGCCAGAGAAATCCATGTGATAGGATGTCATGTCGAGGCCTCAATTTTATAGCGATAGGCTTTGCAGCTCTGTTCGGCAGGACAGAAACTGGGTCACAACGACTTGTTCAAATCGAACAGTATCAAGCAGCCAGTCAGCCAGACAGTGAAGATGTCATGCCGACCTGGCTCTAATGGAGGTTGGGCATAGAATATTGAGGCCTTTATCCAACAGAGCAGGCCTCACAATTGAATCCCCTATGAAATTTCATCATATGCATTGAGTAACCCTCACTGGAGACGTCCCATCTGGCCCTTATGAACATCTGCAATGGAGATGCCTTGCCTGATTGACCCCTAAGGGTGAAAATTAGGTAACATTTCTACCGACCTTTACTGGATGTTTGCCTGCTAAACATGAAGACCAGTAGTCTAGGCTTATCCATTGGGCATGGAGTTGTTAGGAAAACCAAAAACATCAAAACAGTCAGTTCATGACTGTAATTCATTTGTAACTCGTTAGTACACTTGGAAACTTATTTGAAAACAAGAAAACTATAGAGAGGAAACTACTTACTGTGTTGGGACAGCACTTAGGGAGTTTGAAAAAATACAACTAAACCTACCCTACACTAACCAGTAAGAAACTGGTTAAACAAAACCATTTACAGGATGACTGAAGTAGCTGCCCTTTCTCCTCAATATACAATGGCTCACAAGTTGATGACTTGCTCGTAGTAATTGCAGAACACTTGGAAAGACAAGGATAAATCCACTTATCATTTCAAATTGATAGTAAAAACTGGTGTCTGCAAAGGGATAAGTGAATAGATTCTGCTCCTCCAATGTCGTAATTGCATCAACCTTTTCTGGAACAATGGCACACTTTGCTCCTCCTGGCATTTTGTTAATCAAATCTTCAATTGGGCATCCTCTGGAAAGGATAAACTCCTTGCTCTTAACGTTGATTCACTTATGAAGATTTGCTTCTTCCTTGCCTTGCACAATGGTAATCTCCTTTGAATGAATTGGCTCAGAGGTCAATGAAATTTCCACTTCATCCACCTTATCAAACTAGTCAAATGTCATCAAGTAATGGTTGTCTTGGATTGTCTGTATATTAATCAACACACCACCATCATATTCCTTAGTATGTTGATCAACATTTGGCATAAGGGATTGTATCATAACTTTTCCTATAGTTCCCTCCACAAAATCAGGAAACTCATCAAGTAAATCAGTAAGGGCGTGAGATACCAACTCTTTTTCATTTGATATGTTGATATCTACCTGATGGGCCTCACTAAAAGACTGTTTATGATCCAATTTTGAAATGAAAATCTCCAAGTCATCCTAGAACAAGTCCTCATCATTCTGCACATTACCAGTACCTTTAATGATAAGAGGGCTATTTTTTTCCTTAGGATGGCACTCCTGAGGGAAGAAAAATTTATGCTTTGTTGCATCTATATGTTGTTCAAACTTTACAGGTTTAGAAATAGGTAGCTTAACATCAAGTCCTGAACAAAAACCATCTATCACACTTGAGAACATTTCTTCTTCAAGTTCATGGTTAGCTTTCTCATGCATAAGATATCCTACATCAACTTCATAATTATTTCTTTTAATATTGCAAGGATTACTCATATCTTTGAAGACATACTTTTGTTGATCATGCTCATCTTGATGGAAGAACACTTTGTTATTGAGATATTCCTCTTTTTGTTGTTGAAACGCTATTACTGATGATTGTTTAGATGTGCTTTTCCCAACCTCATCATCAAAACTAGGAAGTTCAGAAAATAAATTAATCAAGGTTTCACCAATCTGTTCAACAAAATGAGGGAGCTCATTGGATGAATATGACATAACTCCATGTTTAGCTGTCATTTCTTGCTTAGAACTCTGTTGTCCTAACTGGCCTTGTTCATCAGTCACTTGTAACAACCTTGATTTTTTATTTTGAACTTCGTGCTCAAATGTATCAATACCCAAAAGAGCTTCATCTACCTCAAAAACTTCTTTTATCCTCTCACTAGGCTGACTTTGTAATTGAAAAGACTACTCTTGAGGGATAATGGACTGAGTTTTCTCAACTACAGGCTCTTGCACAGGATGAAAACTCCTAAAATTTGGAATTTCAAACTTAGGGAGCTTAATTGAAGAATTAGAAGACTTACTTTTTTTAACTTGCTGATTGGTTGGAATAGTCGAGGATTCTTTGGAACAAGTGTTTTCTTGTTGATCAATCCTTTGTTGCTGTAGTTGATAACACCTTATGGCTAAATGCAAAGGATTCACATTCTTAAGCTTTTCCCAGAGGATTAACTCATCTTGATCAATAAGTTTCTCTTCTTCTGCTTCCTCAAAGAAAGGATTTGAAAAGGTAGCAGCTAATTGGGGCATTTGAGAAAGTTGTTCTTCAGGAAAGTTAGACTGACTTTGTTCAAATTTTTGTACTAAATGGAATCCTCTTTGTGTCTCAACCTCTTGCTGATGAATATAAGCTTGATAAGCAAGCTCCTCCTCCTGCCTATTGACCTCTTGCCGATTTTCAATTTCTTCAAACTGCTTTTGGAAAAATAAAGACATATTCTCCAAACTCATTTCATCTAAATTATGAGCCTCATGTGAAGAATAAATTTGTTGATTGGAGATAAAATAACCCTCCTAGAGTTATTGGTGAGCATAAGCATGCCATTGTTGAACTTGTGCAGGGGTGGGTGGGTAGGCCAATTGAGCTTACTGGTAACCCACTGCTACATAGCTATTTTGAGTAAAACTAGCGGTATCCTCAATAGGGTATGGCTGATAAAAAGATGCAGGCACCATACCTTCATGAAATGGTGAATGGTAAGACATACTATCATGAAACCAACACTTAGAATGTTGAAACCAGACATTTCAGGCTTGGAGTCACCAGGTATGTTAAAAACTTGCCTCCAAAGGAAAAAAATACTGTTGTACACACCAAACTGTAGTAATACATGGTACAAAAGGGACTGACACAATCAGTTCTCAGTCCCACCGAGCGTGCCAGAAATTGTTGTCACCTAGAAATGCACCCTGTGCAAAGTTGTAAAGACTAAGCTTTCTAGTGCAACATTGGATCACTCCAGGGTTGTGGGTCACCTGAGATTGGAGTGAACCTCTGGAGAAGGCCGGCTTCCTTTGGTGTCACCTAAACTACTGATTCTTTGAAAGGAAAGGGATAAGGAATACATAAACTGAAACTAAACTAAGGTGATGCACCGAAATGATAGGAACAATGAGATACTCGATTTACACTTGAATACTGACGGTAAACATAAGATTACACATCAAATTCTGCAAGCCTTGCACTAACATTTCACAAACAGGTTCGATTCACACACTTTTTTAGGAGAGGAAAGAAAGATTTTCACAGGTCAGAATCCATGCGTGACTAAGTGAACACAATTTGTAATTTGTATAATGATACTTTTGCAAAGGAAGGCATGAAACACAAGATAAAGTTATGAAGGAATGAAAGAAATTCACAAAAATAACCTTATCATGAACCTGAAATGTACAACACTTTGCATGAACAAGATGGAAATTTGAATATCAACAGTGATCAAGGTAAGCTTTATATAACATGTTCCAAGTTGAATTAGAGAATCCTACTAGTCTGAGAGAGGACTAAAAAAGGGTCACAGACTTCAGAAGAGCATACATCCGAACTGTTTACAAAAAGGAAAAAATGCCTTATATACAGACTGTGTGTCGGCCCCTTAGGGCTTACAAAAATATCAGTCTCAGAAAAAATCTATCCCTAGATCTTTTCAAGTAGTTAATGTTGTGTTTAGTTGGATCCCTGTTGTCTGTGTCAGTGTGAAGAGTTTCCTCCAGGAGTGGTCTTCTTGATCTTTTTGCAACTACCGCATTCATTTCCCGTTCTCGTGTCTGCTTTCTAACCTCCTTGTCGAGCTCCTTGAATGCTCTTGGGCTTACAATAGATACACGTTGTCTTTTTCCCTGTTGATCTTCCTCTACTTCTGGTCAAATTTCCATGAAAGCTGTCTCGAGTGGTCACAAGCTCATCACCAGAATCGCATGTCGGTGAGACACTTGATTGTGTCTCCCTGATGTGATTGTGCTTCTCTGCGGCCATTGGTGTAACTCACTATCATTGGCAAGAGTCATAGCAAGCTCCAAGATTCTTTCCGATCACCTTTCTCTCGCTCCGAGCTCACTTTGTTTGCTGAGATTGCCTCTCTGTATGTCAGCCAGACATCTTAGCAAGACTCCCTGAGTTCATTTCATATTGGCAAGACCCCTTCGGGTCGACAGGATGTTACGGCAAGGCCTTCAACCTCTTAGCGAGCTCCAATTTTACTTCGACCAGAACCTACTCAGTCGGTGAGACATCTCACCAACCTCCTTTTCATTCTTTGAGCTCACTTCAACCCATCGTCGGGCTCTTCATTCCTTGGAGAGACATTCGTGTGTCGGTGAGACTTCTCATCGAAGCTTCATTAGCCTACCGCTATGCTCTAGAGTCGGCGAGAATTCCTCGGGTCGGGGAGACATCTGTTGATTTCCTATCGGTAGGACATCACTTTATCAGCAAGAGGTTGTGCCAAAGGAACCTTTCTTTGGTGAGGGCTCGCTTCATTTTACTTCGGCAAGAGAAACATTCATTGGTGAGACATTACGCCGATATCACTTTCTCTCAGCGAATCCCTGGCCAGTCGCTGAGACATCTTGGTGACTTGACCCTCCTTTGGCGAACTGGGATCCCGTCAGGGTGACCTTGATCTGTCGCCGGGATATCTTCCCAAACTCACTCACATTACACTGAAAACACAAGGCATGGTGGTGTGGCTTTAGTTATTGATGACACCTCCTGCCGAGTGCGCTTCCCTTCGATGACACATGCTCATCGGCGAGACCTCCTAGCTAAGCCCCATGCTGTCGTCGAGACCCTGGCCTATCGGCAAGACATTTCTCTTAGATGACCACTCTTTGCCGAAAGTGCCCCATTTGGGTGTGACCTTCTTTAGTCGGTGAGACCTCCCAGCGAGGTCTAAATCCTTCAACGAGCCTAGACCACCTCGGGGAGACTTTTCTTGTCAGCCAGACCCTATTCTTTTTGGAGGCTTCACTGTTCGGTGAGACTATTTTCGAGAACACCTTTTATGTCGCCAAGACTTCCCGTTGTCAGCAGGACCTTCGGGCGACATCTTCAACTCTACATCGAGCCCTTCCATCTTGCCAAGCCTCTTTTCGTGTCGCTGAGACCTCCCGGGTCGCCAAGACATTTTGATGAATGCTTTGTTACGCCAAAGAATCTTTAAGTCAGGGGGACACTCTCCTATCATCGGGATGTCTCTCTGAATGTGTTTTGTTATATCGAAAGATTTGTTTTATGGCAAGCTCTCTTTCCTTTCGGCGAGACATCGACCGTTCACTGGGACCCCTTACCAAGCATAGGAAGCTACCCCGAAGCCCTTGGTCGCCATGAGTCCCCCCGAGCTAATGATTGAATGGCCTATCGGCCAGAGAATTCCATGTGATAGGAGGTCACGTCGAGGCCTCAATGTTATAGCGATAGGCTCTGCAGCTTTGTTTGGCAGGACAGAAACTGGGTCATAGCGACCTGTTCAAATCGGATAGTATCAAGTAGCCAGTCGGCGAGATAGTGAAGATGTCATGCCGACCTGGCTCTAATGGAGGTTGGGCATAGAATATTGAGGCCTTTTTCCAACAGAGCAAGCCTCACAACTGAATCCCCTGTGAAATATCATCATATGCATTGAGTAACCCTCATTGGAGACGTCCCATCTGGCCCTTATGAACATTTGCAATGGAGATGCCTTGCCTGATTGACCCCTGAGGGTGAAAATTAGGTAACAACTTCATCGCAAGTAAGGGAATGATCCATGGATGGATTTTCTTGGTTTTCAATGATGGTGTTTCTTTTTTCAATAATGTTTTCCTCATGATTCTCATCGATGGGATCTTGTAACACCATAATATTTTCTTCACGAATAGGAGAGATATTAGGAGAGGGGGAAATTTGATTGTTATCCATAATGTCATCCTTGATTGATAAAGTCTCATTCTCTTGTGCCACAATATCTACCCTAGTAGGAGAGATTTTAGGTAAGTGACAAGCAATAGGTTCATCACACTTCAAGATTAGATTTTGTGAAGTAGCTTCATCACACATAAGGGAGGAATCAAGACAAGAGCAACTATAAGTTTCATGATTACCAATGATTGGACTTGTTTGTTCAAATAGATATTCCCAAATGGTAGGGGCATCAGGGAAGGGAGGAATAAGATTCTCATGAGTCTTAATAAGGATATCTTCTAATGCTAAACTATCTTCTTCATCTCTAGAGAAGATATTAGGAGAAGGAAAGGTTTGATTGTCATGATTATATATATTTACATCCCCATGTCCTATGATGTCTTCCCAAGTAGGAGATATTGGATCTCTTAATATATCCTCTAGACAACTTTGTTTGTCATGATCGTTCATGATTGTATCCTTATTCACTAAAGAATTTTCACAATTAGGGGAGGTGTTGGGAGATGAATGGAGACTAGGTAAAGTAGTAGCTATGATTTCAATTTCATGTGTCACAATGTCTTTCCAAGGGGGAGAAGGAGGAAGAAAAGCAAGAATTTCATTATCTTCAATGATTATGTCTTCTTTCACCAAGATACCTTCGTCACCAATGGGAGAGATATTGGGAGAAGAACACTTGTGATTATCATGATTAATGATGCTTGCATCCTTTTGTGTCAAACCTTTAGTGGATGATCTTAGTGAGAGGAAGTCCTCAAGGGCTTCGTCTAACATTCCTAAGTCATCACTACTAAAGGGCTTGGATGATATGATTTTTCTAAATCTAATCATTTGTTGAATTGCTTCTTTTGAATTTTTTGTTTTTTGTTTTCATTTGTTAATAAATCTAATCTAAGTGAACTAGGAACTAATGCTGAAAATGAAAATTGAAAAAATCTAATGCTATCCATAATTGCCATGAATTTAATTAATGATATTTCTAATGACTTCAATGTAATAGAAAGTAACTGAACTGAAACAGAAAAGTACTAAGAGCAAACAAAAGCCTAAAAACTATAAATTGAATTCTGAAAATAGTAGTACAAAATTTGCACTGGGACTGATTCGCCCAAGGTGGTGAATGAGTCCCAGTAGGGATTTTTTTCAGATTTTTTAGATTACTTGGTCAATTTTTATGTCTTGTATGTTGTATGATGCAGACCTAAGATGCAAATGCATAATTTCAAAATTTTCTAATGAAATTAAATGCAATAATGCAAGCTAAATGAACTTTTCACTAATGCAAATTTTAAAACCCTAGAATGAAAATTAACCAATGCATAATGCAAGCTAACTCTAGGATTTATATGCACTCCAAATCATAATTATGATTTCCTAAATGCAGGTTCACCAAGATGGAACCTCTAAAAATAGTGTAAGGTGTAGGCTTATGAAAAATGTGGTCTATGTGGGGAAGGTTCCACCCAAGGATAACCCTTGATATTTCAATGCAAAGGAGATTGAAATCTAACAATAAGGTTGACCTAGGGATTGAATATAACAAAAAGGAGTTCACCACCAAGTGTAGACTTGGAAAAGAAAATGTTGGAAAACACAGTGTGAAATGCACAATGACCTAGAAATGCAAATGAAACAAAACAAAAAGTTGAAAAATTGAATGCATGCACCTGGAAACTTGTAGAGACTTGGATGGAGACTAGAAATGCTAGTGATTTTGAAATTTTGGCCTACTAGAACTCATTCACCAATCTGGGTGAATCAGTCTTAAATCAGGGTTTTTGTACAGGAACAGGTTTCTCGGAAAAGGGTATCCGAAAAGGAAAAAATCTCAAAATTGACCAAAAATAGGACTCATTCACCACTTGTGGTGAATGATTCCAGTTTGGATTTTTTGGAAATTCAAATTTTTGATCTGTACCTCTCAGTTTGCTCAATTTGTACCTTTAGGTGTTCGGATATGAAATTGCTAATTTTGGGCCTATAGGTGACTTTTTGTGAAGATTGTGACCTAGCAAATGGTGAGACAACTCCAAAAACCTTGTAACCTATTCTTCAATGATCTTCAAGCCTTCAAAGTACCTAGATCTACAATCACACAAGGAAAGAGAGCAAAAGTGTTGATTATTAGGGAATGGGGGTTTGCCTTGGTCAAACCCCATTTAGGTAATTAAACCAAATGATGAAATAGGATGAAGCATGAACATGAAAATGAAATAATGCAATCAAAATATTTCCATGATGATGGATCTTGAGTTGCTGCAATAATTGATGAAGAATCTTGCTCTTGAATGCCTTAGAATTGATCTTGAAAACTATCTTGATGACCTTGTGAAGACTTGAAGTGCTTAACTCGTGGTTGCTTGACTTGAAAACTTGAATACTTCATGCTTGGATGAAATGAGGATTTGAAAGATTTCTTATATAGGAAATGCACTCACATGATCATTAATTTGATCCCCAAGGTCGACATTGAAGAAAATTGAATTAAAAACCCACTTTTCCCACTCAAAGCCTTAAAAATAGGCCAAATGGAACTCATTCGCCATCTTGAGCGAATAAGTCCAACCTAGATGGGACTCATTCGCCCAAGGCGGCTAATGGGTCACATAGGGGTTATTTTCCATGCTAAAGTGTCAGGGAGAGAATATTTTAAGCTTATATGTTGTTTTAGTTGGGTTTTTGATTAAATTATGCCTTGGGATGCACAATATGGGGTCATAGGGGCCTATTAATGATGGTATACAGGTAATAAATGTAAGAGGTCCCAAAATCCAATGTGAAAGTGTAAATAAATACACTTTACAACACTAAATTAAGGAAAAATTGGGTCTATTTAGTTTAGAAGGGCCCTAAATCCCATGTGAATGTGTAAAATACATTAAAACACTAGATTAGGTCCACTTGATATACAAGCCTCCTAGATTCAATGTGAAGATATAAATAAATACATTTTACAACATTAAATTAGGGCAGAGTTAGGTTAAATTAGCTTAAAAAGGGCCCAAGACCTAATGTGGATGTGTAAAACACCTCACAACACTAGACCAAGGTGATATTAAATCCAATTTGTCATTAATTATTCCCAAATCAAGCAAGGAAAAGGTGTACTTTTTTGGTGACTCTAGTTGTAACTATGAGGGATTTGTAACTCAATAAAAATTTAGAGGAAAGTCACAAATGAAATTGTGATCCTTCCTTATTGTAACGAGCTATGGAGTTGATATTGATGTATTTTAATAAGAGCCAATCTGTTTACTAACAAGTCTTTAGTGTCATTTAATTTAACTATTAAATTATATACTCCTTTATCTTGTAATTTTTTCAAGGATTAGTATTAACTTTCTTCCCAATATTTCTTTTTATTTCCATTATAGAAAATTATGTATCTCTATCTTTTTACCAAAATATCGTTAGTTCCTTCTCTCAATATAAAATAAAAATGTATTCTTAGTCATAATGTTGAAATAAATTAAGTGGTCAACTATGGAATTTTAAGGCTACTTCTTATGCTCAAATGTTTGCTTGAAAATTATAATACTATAACGTTTTTGTTTGTGAAAGATTAATATGTTTATGTATTGAACATGTTGATGAGAATATGACACATTTATTTTTGGGATGAATGTTTGCTAAAAAATAATGGTTGGTTGTCTTTAAAAATTTATCTAATTTGTTTGGTCATTATTTAAGCTAGAAAGAGACTTTATTTGGAACTGGTGTGAAGAATAGTATTAGTGTTGATTCAATTAAATAGGGTATCCTTCTACATTTGGAGAAAATTAAGTCTTCAACTATGTTTTCTAATTATGATATTCATCTGGAAATTGTAATTGCATAGCTTTACTTTGATGCATTTTTCAAGTTTTTTTTATTATCATCCCAAATGTAGGTTATGTCAAATAACAACAAAGAGGTGGAGGCTGCAAAAGCTTACCATGGCCTTGTTTTAGCTAAGTCACAAGGGGTTTCTAAGCTTTGGTTGGAGGGGGACTCTCTTAATGTGATAAATTGTCTCTTAATGAAGTGCCCCCCTTCGTGGTATATTGCCCATTTTATTAATGATTCTATCGCCATTATAAACTCTTTTGAGGAGATCAAAATCACACATGTTTTTCGTGAAGCAAACATGTTGGATAATGGTGTTGCCAACATGGGAGTGTTGGAGAGATCTATGTGGGATTCTTTTGAATCGCTACCTATTAATTTGAAGTGTATTTCTAATAATGACCAAAAGGCTTGTTTATAGGGGTGGTGTCCTCGAGGAAAGGTTTTTCATCATGATTTTGAGTTGGTATTGGAACTTTGAACCTTTTCCCTATCTAATTAATTATGTTTTCCTTGGTTTCCGTAGAAGGATGGACTAGCAGTTCTGGTAGGGAAGTACTTGGAATGATAAGCCCACACGTATTATGGGTGTTTGTCGTATCATTTTGAAAAGTGCCTAGTTCCTTTTTCTATTACATTTCTTCCAAGTATTCTTGTGTTTTGGGTTGTTGCTTGTTACCATGTGTGGCAACCGTTGCAAAATTGAGTCGAGTTCCTGTGAAGAGTTTCAGAAGAATGCTATTGTGTGGAAGCATTTAGAATTGGGGGGTGTTTCACAATTTATGCAGAGAGTTCAAGGCCTAGACCCTGATGCCACTAATTTTTTTGTGAAAGGATGGAATGTGAGGTCTCTACAGTATAAGGGTGTTGAGTTTCGTATTGATGAGGATTTCATTGCGGAGGTAACTGGTCTTTCAGTTACTAGGAGGAATCTTTTCAAAGACAAGGGTGTGGCCAAGAACGCTTTTGTGAACTTTTTCAAACATGATGAGAGGAATCACCTTAGGGAAATTGGCAGTGGAGGTTATGCTAGGAAGTCCCTGAAGCCATTTTGGAGGGACCTCGTGAAGGCCATTATGTACTACTTCACCCTTGAAGGTAGATTCTTTGTGGTTTACTCTTATCATTTTGTACTTTTGAACAATTTTAGGCATAAGGTTTCTATCTCCTTTCCTTTTTATCTGTTGCTCTCTATGGAGAAGAGTATTGAAAACCACAAGAAGAACCCTAAGAAGACGATTCTTCATGAAGGGCTTATGAGTTTGTTATTTGCTCATATCAAGTTTAAATTGATTTTGGTTTCCCCTAAAAATCCTAGTAAAAAGGGGTTAAAAATGATGGTTATGATACTAGGGACTCTGTCGGTGAATGGGTTGGTAGTTATGAGGAGGAAGAGTCAGAGTATGAGGATATGTCTGTTGATGAAGAAGTCTCTGAGGAAGGGGAAGAGGATTAAGAAGAGTGGGGTAAGGGTTATGAGACTAATGTGGAGTTGCGGGATTCTTTGGCCAATTCTGTTAGAAATTCTTCAAAGACGAAAAACCAAAGGCTCGAAGAAATTCAAAGCTTTGGCCAAAAGGAAGCTTGTGATAGGCGATGAAGTGAAAGCCGTTGGCCTGAATGTGAATCCTGCGTTGTCTTCAGGTAATGAGGGTTTGAAGGCATGTCCTCCTGAGGGTGAAGTGGCTCCTTCGAATGTTGATAGTGTTTAGAATACCTTATTGGGGAACCTTGTTCCTGGTAAGACTGGTCGGCTAGAGAGATCCCTTGTGTTAGGGCTTAAGGTTTCAAAAATTATGGGTGATCAGTCGAATGATCCTATTGTTTTGGGTAATTTTATGATGGACAATAAGTTGATTGATATTAGTCTTGTTGAAATGTAGGGGATTGAAGTGGTTAATTGTTCTTAGGTTTTTTCTTCGGCTGAGAGGGAAGTGAAGAAGGAGCATCTAGAAGTGTTAGCTGATTTGGCCAACTTGCCAGACAAGGAGAGGATCAAGGTGGACATTGTGGAGGTCAAGGATTCCCCCGCCGAAGAAGAGGATTGCCACAATAGGGATTGTGTTGATGCCTCTGATGACTTGGAGCAAAATGATCAACATCTGGTTAACTGGGATGAAATTGATAAGAATATGTTTTGTAGGATGGTTGAAGATGGGACAAGAAACCTGCTTTCTTTGGTTAAGTGGTTATTTACTAAGGTAAAGGAGCTCAATCTTCAGATGAAAATTTGGTAGGATGTTTGTGTTGTTATTCTTAGGAGCAATTGAAAGGAGTGTGAAATAAAAGGAAAAGTTAAATCAATGCATGTTAAGCTTGATAAGCTTCTGATGGATGTTGGTCGTTTGGGGGCTACACATGAGGAAAGGGTTTCCTCTTTGGAAGGTATTGTTAATAAAATGTTGGAACATAGAGTTGCAAGCCTAGAGGATAAAATTGGAAAGATGTTAGAGGACTTAAAAATAGTGTTCAGTATCAGTAATAATTCTTTGAAGACCACTACGATGGGTCTTTCTGTTCTGAATGAGAAAGCGCTAAATTGGATGGGTAAACCTCTTGACATGGATTATATGGCGAGTATGATTGAAGAGGTTAGTGGCCCTTATCTAGTGGAGAAAGCGGAGGCTTCTACTCCTGCCTTGGATAAAGACTTGTAGGTTGGTCTATGCCTTAGGACGATAAGTAAGACAAAAAATAGGGTTGTTGTGGCTGTTGAAGAGATGAAGGATGTTATCAATATGGATGAGGTCATTAAGGAGAACATGGCCTCGGCTGATGTCTTAGATAAGTTACTGTAGCTCATGCTTCCTTTTTTGGCTCAGCAAGTTTGCTGATGGTTTGCTATTGTTACATCTTTTGTCATCTTTTTGGTTTTTTGGGTTGTTGGGTTTAGTGTTTAATTTCTTTTGTAGCTTTTTTTCCTTTGTAAATGGTTTCGGGGTCCCTTCAAAACTTGTTTTTCCTTATAAAAAAAATAGGTCAATTATCAATTGGAAGGTGTTTGATTTTGGAAAATAACGGAGGAGAAAATCGGTTTGCAACTTTGAAGGTTTTATTGAGGGTCTAAGTAGGGTTCTTCCGTGGATGTGTGGGAGGCTCAGTCCTCCTCCACAGAGTGTTCTTCCTCTAAGGGTTTTATGCTTGGCAGTGGTGGTGGCTGGTGTTTTGAAGTGAGGGTTCCTTTGGTCGTTGCTCATGTTCAGTCATGTGGTGGCATTCTTCTTGCAATGCTTGGGAAATCGCAACCACTAGATGGTGCTTCCTCAATGCAAGATGGCAGACCAAGCATTGACAGGCATCCAAAGTCGTTCAAAGAAGTGGTCGAAGGAAACCAAGTCAGGCTTCCTATTGGCACCAAGTTTGTGGTTGAAGCGAGTCGATACAATGGTTTCCAGGGGTGCAGAGGAGGTAAGTTTTCCCCTAACCTGCTTAGAGTAGATGTTTTCTCTCCAAATGAAGATCTCTATAAGATTTTGTGTGAAGAAGATAAAAAGCTTAAAAATCTAGGGGTGTTTTTGGTTGTCGTTGATTTAAACAAGATCCTAGCAAGAAGATACATGGACGCCTGGTTGGTACACGTGTGGGGAAAAAAATTAGGGTTATCTTTCTCTTTCTGTAGAATGATACAAAAATGGCTTTATGTGATCTTTCTTCGGTCTCATGAAATACAGATGAGGATTTTAAAAAAACATTTTTGGAGCATAGGGAAAAACACTTTTAGGGCTTTTCCCTAGTTACCTGATGCCATCAATGATGAGGTGTTAGCCTTATCAAGCCCTAGATGGGTTGTCATACAAAATGTACCTACCTATATCTGGAGCATTATTCCTCTATTGCCTGAGCCATATGATCGGGTTCTTAAAATTGGCAATGTCAAAACTGCCCTACCCCATACAAATGTGAGGGTCCCAGTTTCCTTAAACCACAGAGTTGAGATTCCTGACATTTTGAGAATAAATCTGGGGAATGCAAGCACGAACTGTGCAATTGAAGTGCTTGGGGGTTTGAACTCTTACTATTTGTGTTGCAAATAAGGGCATCTCAGAAAGAATTGCTCGTTGATAAGAAGAAAAAATGTACACACGAGACCCTCAGAAGGAATGTTGGCTGGAAATCATGGCCAGCTTGACTCCAAGGGTCAAATGGATGGAAATGGACACTTCGGGGACAAGGGTGGTAGTGGCTTACCAAATGTTAATTTAAAAGTTGGTTATGGCAGCTCTAACAACTCTTTGAAAGAGAAAATGGATAATGACATCACCTCACAATCGGCTGTAAGTACAAACCCTGAAAAAAATAACAACTTAATGGAAAATAATGAAAGAATTATTAAGGTTGTTGGAACTCCAAACTATGAGATTAACAACACTGAAGTCTAAACTGATTATGTTAATGAAAGTTGGGGAATAGTAAATGAAAAATGACTTCCCTACAAGATTCTTCTGATGGAGGCTCTCACACCAATGATGACTCCCTATTGGGAGAGGTGATGTTTGATTCCTCATCACAATACTCTCATGATTTTGTTATTGAAACCTGTGATAGCTTGGAAACTGAGTGTGGGGGTCAAAAAAGAATTAAGGCAGGCTTGGTCAAAGTGAAGGACATTGTTCTGCCTTTCATTGTTCTGCCTTTGAGACCAAGGTCCAGCCTGCAGATGCCCAACTTAGTATCACCAATGGACTGTGGGGTGGACAGAGTGCTAGTGAGGATGGGTTGGCTTTGGATGCCAGCCCATTGGTCTCCAACAAGCAGTTTATCGATGGTGCTGAGAGGTGTATAGGTGGGGGGAATGTTGGTGACAAAGGTGGAAATGAAGAGGTGGTGTCGCAACTTGAGGTTGGGGGCTTGAAATCTATCCCTCCTTTTGTACTTGCCTCTAATAAGGTGGTAAAGGTGGGAGCTCCCACCCCAACTAGTAAAAGAAGGCCTGGTAGGCCAAAGAAATAAGAATAAGAAGGCTTGTTAATTCTAGTTGGGAGGGGTAATCTGAAACAAGTCAAAAGGAAAAAGTTAAGTGTAGTTATTGCAAGCCTGGTGACGAAAATTACAGAGACTGAGATGCCAAAATGTTTTGATGCCTTTAGGCATGAAAAATAGGTTGCCCTTCCGACTAGTATTGATGGCTCTTAATTTCATCTCTTGGAATGTGCGGGGGCTAGAATGCCCTGACAAGAAGCATGTGGTAAGAAGATTCATTCAGAAATTCAAAAAAAAGGATGTTTTTTTGTTGCAAGAGCTCAAAGCAACAAGGTTTGCACTTGAAAATAGCCTCAGGTGTATTTGGAAAGATGCAACCTATTTTTCCACTCAACATGAAAGAGGAAGGGGTGGGGTTGCCATTCTACTATCTAACAAATGGAGCCACCTTCTAACTAGCTCTGGAGATGAGAAGAACTTCAAGGAACACATTGAGCAAATCCAAGTTGATGGAAAGACTTGTACTAATCAAGGTGACATCATGGCTCAATTTTATAGCTTTTACAAAAACCTCTTTGCTTCTAAAGGCCTTGGAGAAAGAGGTTCTAAAGCAAGGAAGTTGATAAGAGGCATTGTGCCAAAAAAGTTAGCAAAGGAGGAGGCCTTAGAACTAAGTAAAGATATATCAAAGGAGGAAATAAAAAAAAGCAATCAGTTCATTATAGAATGATAAATCTCCAGGTGTTAATGGTTTATCTACAGAGTTCTATAAGGTATTCAAGGACTTGATTGTTGATGACCTCTTTGAGGCGTATAATGAGGCTTGGGTAAAAGGATCTTTGGGGGAAAACATCAATAAAGGCATCATAAAATTGTTTCCTAAAGAAGGAGATAAGTCTCTTATAAAGAACTGGAGACCAATAACTTTGTTAAATGTCTCTTATAAAATTCTCGCAAAACTGTTGGCTAAAAGGCTAATGAATATCTTGCCAAAGTTTATAAACAACACTCAAACAAGATTTATCAAAGGCAAATATATCCTTGAGAACTTAATTACCAGTTGGGAGGCCATGGAATGGGAAAAGGAAACTAAGTAAGAGGTAGCAATGGTTCTGCTTGACTTCGAAAAAGCATATGATAGGGTGGAATGGGGCTTCATCAACCTAATGCTTGAGGCTTTTGGGTTCCTGGAAGTATCTATAAGATGGTATCCACCCTTTTTAGGGATGCAGTGGCTCAGGTTGACATTAATGGGGTTCTCACAGAGGAGTTTTCCTTGGAAAGGTCCATCAGGTAGGGTTGTCCCCTGGCTCCCGCCTTGTTTGTGATTGTTGTAGATGCCTTGCACTTCATTCTTAGAACTGGCAGGGATAGTCCTAGAATAAAAGGAATCTTTCTCCCAAAGGAGGAAGTCCTCCTTAATATTCAATTTGCAGATGATAGAACATTGTTTCTAGTCTTGGAGGAAGATAATATTTCCAACTTAATGGCAAAGCTTGACACCTTTTGTGCTGCTTCTGGTGCCAAGATCTCTATGGCTAAATCAATTATGCTTAGGTGGAAAGAGGAACCTTCAGATTGGCTGGTGAAATATGGCATGCAATGGGGGGATCCTCAAAAACAAGTCAGGTACCATGGTATTCCTTTTGCTGTCAATCCTAGCCTAAGGGAGATGTGGCTATGGATCCATGGTAGAATAGACAAGAAAATTAATAAGTGGAATAAGCAGTATCTCTCGTTGGCTGGGAGAATACAAATTGGTCAAAAAAATCTTAGTTCATATAGTCTATACTTTTCCTCGGCCTGGTTATTCTCTAGTTGCCAAGTAGAGGAAATTCAGAAAAAGATTAGAAGCTTCCTGTGGTCAAATGGGAAAGGGAAGAGAAAGAAGCACACTGTAAAGTGGGAGTGGTGTTGCCTAAGCAAGGTTGATGGTGGGTTTGGGTTGAAAGATTTGAAACTTCAAGGCATAGCTTTGGCCTCAAAATGGATTGCTAGAGGCCTAGATGGGGATGAACCATGTAAAATATTGGTCAGGAGCAATATTGAAAGGGTTGTGCCAAGGAATGCAAAGTCTTGGAGAGGGTTACCATTTTTTTACCTCATTTGTTGTAAGCATCCAATTAGACCTGAGGGGTGTGTTGTCTTCAAAAGTATCTGGAAGACTTGGGAGAGTATAAATGGGCACATTCAAAACTCTCAGGCTTTCTTGGACATCACAGTCTTTGGCCACAGGTCCATATGGTGGAACCTCTATCACAATGGGAAACTGTTGGCCCTTAAGCAAGGTTGCTCAGCTGAGGCTTAGGCAAGCAAGGGTATTAAATACCTTGTTGATATCATGGATGAAAAGGGACTAAAATAGTGGCAACAGATTATCAATGAATTTATGTTGCCAATGAGTAACTGGAGAACCTATGCTTCTCTTAATGAAGCCAATAAAGATTTCCCCATGAAATCCAATCATGTGGTGGACTCAGAGTAGTTCAAAGAGTTTAGATGGAATGTCAACTCCAAACTCTTTAAGCTTTGTGCAAAGAAGGTATACAATACTCTTACTAGCGGGATAGATATGTGCAATCACATTTGGAATACCAATTTGGGTATAAATGAGTGGGAAATTTTTTTCAAATTCACCTGGTCATGTGTGTTGGAGCCAAAGAAAGCTTTATTTTGATGGCTCCTAACCTTACAAAGACTGCCAATTGGGTGTAGATCAGATGACATTGAAATCTGTAGCATATGTAGAGTGCCTAAAACACAAAACCATATATTCTTCGACTGTATGTTTGCAAGGGAAGTATGGAATCTTGTTTGCCATAATCAGCTCATCTAGGACAAAAATAATAATTTAAGGCTTGGCAGAATTATTTTGTTGTTTTCTAAAAAAATTGGCAAAGATTTATTACTATTTTGGCTTCTTGTTTCAACTGAAATTTTATGGTACATTTGGAAAAAGAGAAATGAAGAGAAATTCAGTGGGGTCAAGCGTGCACTTACTGAGTCTTGTAAAAGACTCACCCTCTCTAGTATTGCTTTGCAGGTTGATATGATGATTAAAGTTTCCAAGGAAAAGTTTTCGAAGTTGGTCAAAGTTGGATCATTTTCAGTCAGCAGACAAGAGGTTAATCTAGGATAGGGAAGGCAGTTCACTTCAGAGATCTTTCTCAAGGCCCTCGAGATCTTCCAGAAGGATTTCAATTAGAAGATTGGCAAGAGTGGGTAGTAAGAAGAGGCTCCTCCTCTGCGTAGCATGGAAGGTTTCTCTAGGGAGGAATTACTCAATAAAAGTCCTTTTGGTTTTTCATGATTAGGCAGTGAGGAATCAACAACCTATTGTGATGAAAGTGCTAGTTATTGAGGAATTGGACCATTTTTGGCAGGATATGTGGGCACTTTATTAGCGGACAGAGACAACAAGGGCTTGTTGGTAGTGGAAGTTGGATCCTCTGTGCTCAGATAGGTAGTATGCTTGGATTATGGTAACAGGTGGCAATTTGCAGCTACAAGAACCTTTTTGGCTAGGGCTAATGGTGATACCAGGTGGAAGATACAACTTTAGGCTGATGGAAGATCCTTTTTTGTTTTTCTCAGTGTATTTCTCTATGTATTGATAGTGTTCCTTATTTTAGGCTAAAATTTGTAATGTTGGTGCTATGGATAGTATTGTAATGGGGTTGGTGTTGTAGTAGTAATGTTGCCTCTCTCTATAATCTTGTGGTTCTGACTATTCATAATACAAAAAAAATTATCAATTGGATCAAATTTAGCTCCAAGTCCCTCATCTTCAAACTAATCAAACAAGTTATACTACATATCTTGAATAAACCATTCATAATATTCACAATTCTAATTTTTTTAATTTTGTTATATGTTTATGTACAATTCTATTTAATATATTTTTTGTGTTGAAACAATGCAAGAAAGAAAGGAAAATAAATAGGAGGGCATCCAATAGATTGTCATGGAAAGATCAATAATCAACTACCATAATAGTTCAACAAGTCCTCAAAGAGCTAGTCCTTAACAAGATAGAAACAAGTATATAACCAATTATAAGTCTATTAGAACACCAAATGAGTACAAAATACATTGCATAGCTAAAGATTACAATTATATTCTAAATTAAAAGAGACTTTGAAGATGTTTAAAACATAAAATATCTTCTTTGTGAGTTGGAGAATTTGATATTTAATATTATCTAAATAATTACTAGTCTTAATACACTCCTTAGTGATCATCTACAACTAAAACAAAGAAAGACGAATTGAAACCAGATATCAAAGTAGAACTTTAGAATTTATGCTTATTGATGAACAAACTGATTGCTTTTTTATACTGGGGGAATTGGGTAGCCCCCCTATAAACTACAATGTACTTGGTAAACTATTTTCATGTGACCGGTGATGCTAACACGACACACCCTCCAGTACCACGAAGATGGGCGGAGTAGGATGAACACACTGATTTGAAAACACTCTCAAACACCTATTTTTCCATATATTAAACAAAACAAGCTACTCATAAAATTGACCGCAACATTATAATGAAGATCAACATCTAAATAATATATCCAAACAAAACATGATAAAAATAGGAAAAAAAAGAATTGACAACAACATTCCATTTTTTAATCTCTTTTATTCTTGATCTTCTCGACAGCCCTTTCTCTTCTATAATTTTGCTTTCGTTCAACTAAAAGTTAACAATGGAATGAGAAAGGTTTTGAGTGAGAATTTTTTATTAATATTTTAATTTAACAATGGAATGAGAAAGGTTTTGAGTGAGAATTTTTTATTAATATTTTAGACAACATCTCTGTTAACGTGTACTTTGTATAGTAAGCAGCGACGTCTAGCCTAATTTGTGTTGCATTGCTTTGGGCGCCTTCATTTCCATTTATAGTATTTGTTTTATCACTAATAATATTAAATACATTTAGCCAATTGGTTTTGTCGGCTAAACATCTTTCCACCGCCACTTGATGGATTGACAAGAAAGGGGACACCGATTTACTTGTGGTCACTCTTGAATGATGATTTATAAAGAAATGGACCTTCAAGTTAATGTCATTAATATTTAATTGCTTTACCTAATTACTATGATATGACATCCTTTATAATTTTTCATTTGCCTCCCACTATATATACTTCGCATTACTTTTATTGGGTGAAAATATGTGTGTGCATGCATTATATTCGTTGACTAGAGTTTAAGTACATGTAATTTTTAAATTTTACCCTTTGGAGTACAATTTCCAATAGTTATATTCCTAGGCATGCTATGGTTTATTCCATGCCAAAGGTACGAAAATAAGATTTTGAATGTAATTGGACAGTTTTTTTTTTTTTTTCATTTATTTCTTAATTTGATGTTTAGGAGATTAAAGATAGTTTGTAGTTTAATTGATCAATTTAATTGTTTTATCTTTTTGTAATGATGATCTTTTGTTATTTATTTTGAAGACTAGTTTTTTGTCTTTTCAATCTTCTTTTTAAGAGAAATTTGGAAAAGAAATGAGTGATAAAGTATTTGCATATCTAGTTCAAATGTCATTGGTGTAGTCCAAAATAAAATGCGCCTTTGTCTCACTTGCCCCAAATAAGCAAATGACACCTATCCCTTCCTCTCATTTTTCTTTTGGTCTTTTCAATTCATCTATTTCATAGCGAAATTAGATATAAAAATTTTGAATTGATTTTGGTGAAGATATTTTATAATAGAAGTTACTTGTTCAAATTAAAAGAGAGTGAGTTGTACGCCTCAAAATAATATTAAGTAAATGGAATAACAATTCCCTTACAATTATTTGCATAAGAGAGATCTCGTTTATCAAATTGATATTTCATGATAACTAAAAAATCAAGAGTACAATTCATTGTATAAGATGATTATGTTTATAAAAACACATTTAATTTTAAAAAAGAAAATATTGTAAGTCAAAATTAACATAATTAAAACTAACATTTTAGGTTAGTTGCAAGTACTTACATACATTACTTATTGATGTGTGAATTATAATAAAAATAAATTGTACATATAATGCACACATGATGGAATGATTAGAATGTCAATAGCGGAAGATTATAAAGACATAACAGATGATAATGAACACCAAAACAATATTTTTTTATATGTTATTAAACTATCATTTAATCTCCACTTCTTTTAAGTACAAAAATATGACTCAAAACTCCACTCATCACCATCAAACTAATCCAAACTATATTAAAACTTAAATAAGATATGATACTGAAAACATAAATCTTTTTTATATGATATATAATAAAATTTTATTTTAACATTTTATAATTCATTATCATATGTTTTTAAAGATTTTGAAATTCTTTTATCTCTTCTCTTATTTGTCTAGAAAATTGGACCTCCCAAAAGATGTATTGATTAGGTTTTGGTGTGAAAAGGTAATAGAGGAAGAACTTATAATAATAATAATAATAAAGGGCAAATCAATTCCTAAGAGGGTAACATCACATCCCAATATGAAAGACATCTTATGATTAAGATAAGAATAGAAGACTTCCTAAAAGAGTAACATTACATTACAGCTCTGTCATATCATTTTCATGTCAAAGTGAAAGAAGGCACTAAACAAGTCATGATAACATTCTTTTCCCCAAAACAAACAAGTGCTCAAAGCCCAAAACAAGAATATCCATATCATGTTTCCCTGGGATAAATTTATTTCTTGATTTAGATTTGTTTCAAACTCATAATGATACGAAGTGGCAGTAAGTCCCAAAGGAGGAGAGCAATTTTCAAAAAGGAGTAATGTGTGAAGGGGCATTAAGGACTTTTATAAGACGTGAGTGACATCCGTGGTTTATAATATTAATGTACATCACGCGGTGCCGTCAATTCGGTGTTGAAATTTGGAAACAATAGTTGTCCCGTTCAAGACCTTTAGCGGCTAAACGTCTTGTCATCAATATTTATTTTTCTTTCCGTCACTCGACAGAAAGGACGATTTGACGTGTAGTAGGAGAGTTAAATAAAGTAAGGAAAAATAGGGTACTTTTGTGTAGAGAGTTTTGGATAGAGCGAAAGAAGTGTCCAACGTCGAGTAGTTGTTTTCGGTGTGTGGGGCAATGATTGAGAGCAGCATAAGCAATGTGTGGGATGACGGGCAGGCGGTCGACGGGTCGAATCGTGGCCCCGCCGCGACATTTTGACGGGAATCATTCGTTTGCACAGCTAGAGGACCAGTCGCTGTCTCCCAACTGCTTACAGGTCCTCCTAACATACCTGCTCGTGCGTCATTGTCCACGTCATCTGCCCCCCAGCGTTGCGTGAGCTGCCCGACTGTGTACCCGCGGATACAAAAGTTAGTTCATGTTTCGTTGTTTGCTCTTTCACACGTCAAATACTTCTGGACTTTAGATTGCCCTGTCCTCCCTCCCAACTAATTTCACTGCAATTTTTGCACTATCTTCGTTTGGGGTGAGATTTGACGTCCGTCCCCAGAGGCCTTACGCGTATTTCTCTCCTTCCTTACTCTCCTTCATCCATTCATATCGACTTTACATTTCTAAAACAATATAGCGTTTTCATTTTGGGCTGTTATTTTATGTACTTTTGTTTTTTCTTTCTTTTCTCTTCGTACAATTTATACTTTATTGGAACTTCTTTTTGTCCTCTTAACTTATTATGATTATTAGTCGACATTAGGGGAGAGGGCCCAGTAGTTGTGCACCCTAACTTCACGCTTCTAAATTATCCTACGTCGAAATTTCAAATCACTCCCAATTTTTTACAGCAGCTTACTTGGCAAGTTCTCTGCTTATAACTAAGGTTTCAGGGCCACATCATCAAATATGATGCCACATCAGCATGCGTTTTTGTCAAGGTGTCCAAAAGGCCCCAAAAAATAGTGAGACCAATTCTCATGCATTACATCATGAGTAGTTGAGCGCTGATGTGGTATCACATGATTGGTTGCTTTTTAGATCAAAAGCATACATTTTGTTTAATTATGGGTAGTCAAATCACAACTATTGGACATTATATAAACAACTATTGGGTATTATATTTATGATTGGGTGCGCGGCTATTGGACCCCGCACGACTATTGGGCCCTCTCCCCTAATATAATGTCAAATTTTTATATTAATCTCGTTATTATTTATTGTAAAATAAATAAAATAATTTATTTATGTTAATTAAATAAATGTATTTGATTATATAGTGATTAATTTAAATAATAGTTTTGGAGTTATACTAATAAATGGTGAATTGAAATAAAGTATAGCTTAATAAATGATGGTGAAAAAATAATGTATCACGTTTTAGACTTTTAAGGTTGTCTTAAACAAATATCTCTAATTCTATAAAATGATTATTTTTCACTTTGGTTCACCTTCACAATTATGGATCTGATTTTTGTATATGCAAACCTAAACTAATGCATGTAGTCTCAAACAAATAAGAGTTGACTTGATGTAATTCACTTGCCTCAAATTTTGATTTCTACTTATTCACACACTTTTGCAAAATTGGTTGGATTGTGAGGGTCATGTTCTCCTTGATCAAACCCTTAACAAACCAACTTGATGACTATAAACAAACGGATTGAGGACAACAAGCAAGCATGCAATTGACCTAGGATGATGTGCTCTAATATATTCTCAAATAGACCAACTCTTAAATATGGCACTAAATTTTATCATTCTCCTAAATGGACCTATAGTACATAGAGATATTTAGAAGAGGCGATATAAGAACCAAGTTAATTATCTATTGTATTGCATGGTGTGTTGGGAGAGTTGTATAATTAGTGAAGACTTTGTCATTATCATAAAATGATACATTAAGTTATTGCTTCTATGGAAACTAGGCATGAGATTGTACTTATGAGTGTGAGTGTTTTACTAGTTGCACATTGTGAGTATGGGTGCTTTACCAATTACAAACCATAAGAAGCACAAAAATTTGAGTGTGTACAATGATCTTACAACATTATTTTACTAAAACTAGAGTGATTTTGGAGTCCAACAAAAAATCACATAGGATGAATTACCAATTACTGACAGTAGGTTGAATTGCCAATTATTGACTTTTTAGCATTACAATTATGCATTGTAAACACCATCATGATCATATACAAATATGGGTTTGCCAAGAAAGATGTCACAAAACTCAAAGCGTGTAATGTTGCAAGTGAATTTTGTGCATAGGTTTAACTACATAATTGAAAGTGTATTTGCAACTCACTTGGATCTCTTTACCTTATTGTAGTCATCCCAAAAAGTATCCAATTTGGATGCATGCTAGTGGAGAGTTTGAGGTGTTGCGATATGTTTTATGTGATGATATTGTTTTGGCTATCAATGCTAATGATTACCTATGTAGGTTGTTTTTTGACCTAGCACTTTATGTTGAAAATTCACCTATTCTCTTTTAAAGAGTTTGCTAGCATGGTAGCATTAAGAAATTGTACCTCTCGATTTCTCTACTATGTCTTGTCAATATCTTGTGTTACTTGTGTGATATGATTTTTTCATGTGTGAGAATCAACATTCCTATGAGAGTAAGAGCAGTAGAGATTGCACCGTTGTTCACCTTATGGTTGATTCCCTTTGTCCCAATCTAGAATAGATATGTTGGGAAGGCATAAAATTTTGCACATGCAAGTTTCATGACAAAACGCAAAATCATTGAACTTGTTCTCCAATGCCTACTTGATCTTATGTAGAGATAGCCATTATTTATTCTTCCTTGGCTTCAAATTTGGATGCATGGAAAAATTCTTGGCACTCAATGTTAGATGTGAGTAGAGTTATTTTGGCATAGATTAAAGGCAACAATTTGCTAACACACTTAAGCACTTTGAGGTGCTTAGGAATATCCTCATACAAGAGAAAAGTGTAGTGATGGAACTTATTGGTGTATGCTTCCATAGTTTGATAGTTTCATTGGTGTATGTTCAACTTACATTTCATACATTCATCCCCATAGTGCTTAAGGGGATAATATTTTGCTTGCAAAGCAATAACTAAAGTGCTCCAATTGAGCACTTACCACTATTGATGAATTGCAACAAACATCTTTAGTGTTACATAGGATATTTCTTAGCATCTATGAATTTGTTGACATAGAAGTGTGGTTCAAGCTATCAAATCTAGTAATCCAACATGATAGCAATAATCTTGTCATTAAACACCAAAATATCAAGATTGAATTGTACCCACAAAGGAGTTTGATGATGTGTTGAGGCTTTCTTCTTTTAATGTGATGATGTTGGTTTAAATACGTTATGAAGTCATAAAACTATTTAAAGAATTCCTAGCACTATGTTTCGAAGACCACATTGATCACATGTTGAATGTTTTCCAAAACCAAGGTGTGCATTGATATACAATCCTACTTTATTCTTAATGTTCACATGAATGCTCAAATATTGAACCATGTGTGTAATCCTTCTATAGAAGTTGTGAGCATTTGTATGGACATAAAAATAAAAAAATCAAGCTTTGATACCAATAATTGATTCTTGGGTGGATTAGTGGGAAAACTTGCAAAGTAGCTAATAATATACAAGTTTATAAAACATGTAAATGAAACCTTTAGCTAGAATCACAAAAATAGATATTCGAAGGCACAATTTTTTTAATGCAAACCACTATATTGAATATTAAGAAGTCATGTACAATCACATGTATGAAACATAGATGTTAATTGGTTCTTCTTTGCTTGTACCTTGTATAATATATGTATCTATACAAATAGACCACTAAACATGCCTTCATAATATGTGCTTTATCATGTGATACGGTAATGACATGCGTCAAACCTATATGGTGCATGTTTCTGAGCATGACCATGTAGTATGGGAACGATAATTTGTCAAATATCTCTGTTGGTATTTCATGTGGATTTGAATATCACACCTATTACACTTGTAGGATCTCATGAAAAGTTGACATGTTTGGCCATGTGTAAGGTCATATTATGCACATTAGTGTTCCAAAATGGCATTATATTATATTGAGTATACTTAATTTAATATTACATAATTATAGCTTAAAATTAGGCTAATTATATTATATTTGTCGCTACATCCATTAAACCTTATTTTAGTAAAAGATATTCATTTTATTTATTAACATTACATAGTGAGCTTGATCTGGGGTGATCCCACAATGCTGGTTTACAATTTTTGGCCAAACTGGACACTAAATTGATTTTTTCTAACTAAATCTTCACTTTCAAGCACCTATAGCTGCTAAACCGTGAGGAATTTGAAGATGATGCAAACTAGTGATTTGTGACATTTTGTCTGTAGATTCTAAAAAAGAAAAATTTAAAATTTTTGGAATCAAATTGCACTTCTTTTTCCATCTCCTTTGAAAACTAGTTTTTATTAGTAAACACCATTTTTAAGGAGTGATGCTCACCATATACAACATATTTTTTTTTATGAAGGATAAAATTCTATTTTTTTTTGAATTTAGATTTGTAACTATGATATCTAACTAGTTCATTTGGTTTCATAGTATTTTATTGAATATTTTTTCCTTAATCAAGCTTCGAAGTCAAACCAATTACAATTCAGACATAGGCAAACCGTATACAACATAACTTTTTTTGTATGTATCGAAACTCAATTTTTTTTTACTAGATCAAGGACATCAATACCTAGCCTAAACATATTTTTCAAAATTTTATTTTGATAATCTGTTATTTTTCCACATGTTCAAAACAAAGAGCTTGATTTTCGTTGAAAAACCTATGTTTAATCAAACTAAAAAAACAAATACATAATAAAACTAAAACATATTAAAATTATATTTGATGGATAGCTCATTCTGAGGACTACCATCATCCAATTGGGTTTGTGAAGTCTCCTCCATTTCCATCCTCAACTTGAGCTTCAAAGGGAATTTTTTTTGTAGAAATTTGGTGCCATAAGGGGAGAAGGGGAGGAGAAGGGGGAAAAGGGGGGTTCGAATGAACCCAAGTTCGAGCGAACCCCCCTTGGAGGTTCGCTTGAACCAGGGTTGGCTCGAACCCCCTCTTGTAGTCAATTTCCCATTGTCTTCATCATAAGAAATGCAAAAAAAGTGAGTCCCAACATTTAATATGGCTCGCTTGAACCAGGGTCCATTCGAACACCCTAGTTTGTACGAACCTCTAAAAAGAAAAAAAAAATTCATAGGAGCATTTTTGCAATTTTCCTTCCTCATTGGAACTGTAAACCAATATTGTGGGTTTACCCTATGAATACAACACATAACCTTCTAATTTTTTTTTTTTTTACCAGATACTAGTGTTATTTTAGCATTTTACATTTTGAGTGTTGTTTTTATACCAAAATCTCATAATCATCCTAATCTCCCTTTCAAAAGAAATCCATGTTTGAATCCTACAATGGCCAAAACTTAAGTCGAGTATGGAATTTGTTTGAAAATTTGATTTATAACACACATATTAATGAAGATGATCCCTTTGAACATGTTGTATATGTTGAGTTAAACAATAAGCAAGATCTTTCTTTGATTACACATGTGTTGTCTTCCAACCTTGCATATCTAGTTGGGAGTGTTAAGGTAAATCCTACACAATTAGTGGATGTTCTTCATAGTGATATAGATAGTCCTCTATGGATCATGTATTACAATGATATATATTTTATGTGCATAAGATAGACCCAACAAATGTTGACGAGTTTATTGGTTAAATCTCTTCACCTATATCTTTCTTGTTACACGTTATATGTAATTTTATGTTATGTTTCTTTCTATGTATTTCACTTGGTCTAGTCACTTGTGGGAAAGATAGTTGTTTGTTTTTGCAAGATACATGCTTCCATGATTTCTCAAAATAGGGGAAAAGGTGAAGGCATTTTCATCTATTTTGCATGCATGTTGGTCACACAAAAGTAAGTGTTTCAAGTAGTCATCTCTCTCTCTCTTTAAATAATTCATGCATAATTTCCTATGCTTGCATAGCTTCCTATTTGATTATTCATACTTATGCTCATTAAAACCATACAAAGTATTATGTAATCACATTTACTCTTTATCCAATCTTTATCTCTCCTTGATTTGTGTGCACCTCTTTGTGGAATATACAAAATAAAGGGGGATATTATTACTAATCACTTTGAAGTTTAAATGTCTAGTTCACAAGTTGAGTCTAGACTATTGTTGAACTATTTTTCTTCAAGTTATGCTTGTATTTTCTTTTTTACTTTGGTATGGTTTCTCATGTAGATTTGCATGCATACCAAAATGGGGGCAATATGTAAGGGTCAAAAGTGCACATCCTTAACACCTTTTCCTCTTGAAAATTTTACACCACTATGGATAAATATTATGTTTTTAAGGTTGTTCTAGAATTGATTGATTTAAGCACATGCTTATTTTCCAAGGGAGGGTTTCTAGGATTGACTAATATGCACACATATTCAATTTCTTAAAAGGGTCTTTAATAGGCACTAGGTTATGTGTTTAGGGTGCAGATTTAAAGGAGTCACCCCTAGGCCATATTAAAGATCAAGGAGAAGCATCTAGGGACTAGCCATTATTAGGATAACCATATTGGATATATCTATCACAAGAGATCAATCTACATTCATTATTCAACATTTCATATCAACTACATCAACACATGGAAAAACCCTAGCTCTTGCATTAGGTTATTCCATTATTCATTGTATTACATTGTATTACATTGTCTCAAGTACATTAGTCAGCCAATATCATTGTATCCACATCAACATCATTTACATCTATTGGTTAATGTCGTACAACTCTTTCCAAAATTGTTAAACTAGTCATAAGTTTTGTCTAAGACAAATAACCTTACATAATAAGTTACTAATAATATTCATGAGCACCACTTGGTTTTCAAATTGTAGGTGCAAGGACATGAGAATTTTTGTTTTCTCATACAAGCAATAGGAGAGTTTTATAAGTAGGGGCCAAATTTGTAGTCAAAGGTTATTTTCGTTAGATAAATTTTAAACTCAACCATAAAATTAACCTCATACAAATTCTAGAAATGACCTAACCTAGATTTCATTTTTCTCTTTCCAACATACTAACTAAGTAATTCTAAATTACCATTTAAAAATTATGATCAGTACAATAAACAACTATCTATTGACCATCAAAATATGTTAAATATTTCCACTCCTCCTATGTTTCTAAATTTGTTTCATATAATTTATGAAACTCCAAATTAATTAAATTACTATAACATCTATTAAAACTAAATTTACTCAAATAAATTCATTTTATTATTTGGGATGTAGGGTGTTATTTAAATGTATTTCCATAGAAACCCTAGGATGCACCCTTAAATTGGAAAATTTATTAGACTTATTCTTGCACCAGACAACCCTTCCAAGTTGTGAAATTATTTCTCACAAGAAAGGCTTAAAGGCAAGGTTCCATATTGAAGCATTTCTTGAGCATGCTCAACTTTTTAAAATTTGTAGGTAACATGTTGGTGTGAATAAATTCTTGTACCTAGTTAATTACTTACTAAGAGACTTAGGGGACTTATTCACATGCTAAGTTTACTTAGGTCCTAGGAATCTTTCTAGAAGACTTAGTTGTCATGTCTAGATTTTATCTTATCTTAGGTAGTTATGATAATTTGTCTCATATCATAAGCTTAAGACACTTGTCATAATCTTATGACATCTTATGTCTCACCTTGGCTATATAGCCAAGGGGTTCTCATTTGTAAATTAATTATTGGATAATCAATTCCATTGCAATCTTGAGTATTGCATATTGATCTCTTTGTGCTTTCCATTTGGTCTCTAGATCTTGGGTGGCAATCTCCATAGCCAACTCTAACAAAATATAATCTTTCCTAACCCTCTCAAGGCTTCAAGTTCCTAGCCCCCATTTTCCCATTTTAGTTTTGCCCATTTACAAAAGTCTAATTCAGAGGGTACCCCTCTTAATAAAAACAAAATGATTAATCTGTGTTGACACTTAGCAATGCAATCCATGATATCATTAAGGGGGAGAAATTCTAAAGTCTTATTTATTTGTCACTTTATTCTTCCATTGCACACACCTCTTAATCTCCATTCTCTCCTATCAAATTGTACACAGCCTTTGTAGCCGAATCTCCATTTACATGGCTCTTAAACATGTCTTTTTTGTTTCATCAACATTAAATTTTTGCTCTAAATCCTCTTCCTTGTTATGACCCCCTCCTAAATGCCTTGCTCTGTCTTTTAGTCTTATATCTCCTTGAGATGCAACAATTGCAAACTCATAAGGAGATGTTAGGGTTTTGCACTTTGTTGCTATCTTCCTTCTTTTGTCCAGTATGACTACTAGATTTCATTTTTCTTTTTCTAATCTATTGACTAAGTGATTTTAAATAACAATTCAAAAACTATGATCAATACAATAGATAACTACTTTTAACCATCAAGATACATTAAATATTTTTGCTCGTCCTAAATCTCTAAATTCTATCATATAATTTATAACATTGTAAATTAAATTAAATTACTTAGAACATTTGTTAAACATATTTTTAAGAAAAAAAATCATTTTATTCTTTGGGTGGGGGTAGGGCGTTGTGCGAAATCGCTGTGAAATACGAAGCACGCGCGGATTAAGCTTAAAGGGGGAGAATAATAGTGTAAAGAGGGCAGAGGTTTTACGTCTTTACATTCTCCATAAAATACAGAAGGGTGGATTGGACGATTTTTTTACAATAAAGTATTAAAGAGAAAATTTTATAATCGCAAAGGTTAGGACGAATTATGGACCACATACTCAAGATGAGGATGACAATAAATCATGAAATGCTTTCTTCATTAAAGCAATCGTACAGATATCATACCAATAATTATTTTATTTATTTACTAAGGTATATCGATGGTTGTGGTAAGGCATTTAAATTGCCAAGTTTCTTTAACATTTTTTGAGAAAATAATATTAAATATGTCATGGGGTTTATGGCGCTTTGTCTCTATCATCTATAAAGGTATGTACTTGTTTAAAAGGTTTGATGTAGGCCAAATCAATGTTTAATTATTAAGTGTCTGGCAAATAAAAAATTGATTGTGAAATATGGAAAGAGAAAGAATCAATAATGTGTATTTAAAAAAAAAATTAATTATAAGTTAATATTATAATAAAGTTCTTAAGATAATTGTGTTTTATATTGTATATGTATAATGTATGAGTTTATTTTCTAATCTATTTGTTATAATATGTGGAAAAAATTCATTCGTTTTAAACACTACATTTATTTTTGCATGATTATGTTTAACATTTTAATAGAATGTATTTATCTTACAAATATATATATATAAAATTAATATAAGTAGAAAGTTACTAGACATAAAATTGAAGAAATTTATTTGTGTCAAATCTATTTCCTTTCACTATCAAAATGATGTAATTTATCATTGACAAATTTGTCAGTGACAAATTCAACCATAGAAAAATGTGTAACCTTAATAATGGTAGAACCACAACAGACATCTTGCGGGGACCCACTTACTTTTTCACATCACTTGATTCTTGTTGACTAACTGAGAGAATTGCAATAAACATCTTATGTGGGATCCACTCAAATTTTTGCATCTTCTATAATTAGTTTTATTTACCCCCTTCATCAAATTCTTAAATAATTACATTATTTTATCAAAATTTGATTGATTTTAACATACACAGTGTCATTTTTAAAATCTTATGCTTGTATACCACAATCTACATAACAATGAATGAAATGTTCACATTTTACAATTATCCTTTTTAGATCAAATTATTTCTACAAATATCCAAATTTAAAATCAAATTTATAATTATTATTAATTTAATATTTTTTATCTACTAAACTATGGTTACATTATATTAAATATTATTATATAATCCACAATCAAATGAGAATGTAATTCATCGTAATCACACCATTTAATCCACATGCATTACTATAATTGAAATAGAATTATTGAAAAGATGTATAAACAATTAATGTTAATGTTCATAATATTTTTAAGAATGAGTTACTTATCATTAATCCTTTCACATCATTTCAAGAAATATATATCATAAATTTTGTAGTTGAGAAATAGTTGACACGATTGATGGGAAATGATATAATTGTTAGGAAAATTTGAGATGAAGTCTAATTTGTTCTAATTTAGCATGAATATATAAAATTTTATTTGCAATAGATAACTCACAAACTTTACATTGAATATTAGTTAATAGTCATGTGAATAAATATTTACACATGTATGCACTACCTAAAATTGATTTATCTTGTACAACTTTGGTACAAAATTGTACCATCATAATTGCATATAATCAACACTTGAAAAAATCATGATATCTCTAATTATTTGACGAAATCAATAATATAATTTAATTTAGTTCATACACAATCTTTTAAAATAATAATTATATAAAAATAGACAATTCTACAAAATTAACTTGGATCAAGACAAATATATGACCTAATTTGATATTTGCAATGCAAGATAAAGACACATTAAAAATGAAGATAGTTATGGAAACTAATGAGAACCTCATATATACTTAAATATAAATTAAAAAATATTTTTATACTAGTAAAGATGCAAAAATATTCTAATATTCTTAAGAGTTAAAAGAAAATCACTTAGTAATAATCAACTCTTTTTGCCCTAGCTTGAAAAGTGTATACTCAATTTTAATTTTAATTTTAATATGTATTGTTAATTTTATAGTTAAAATTAATTCTTAATGAGATCAACTTTAAATATTTATAAAATTTATAAAGATATTATATTTTGATTTATATGAAATCAATATGCTAACAACTAATTAAAAATAATTAGTTTTTTATATTAATAAATATGCAAAAATATTCTAATATTCTTAATAGTTAAAGAAAAATGTTTAATAATAATCAATTATTTTTGTCCTAGCTTAGAAAAAGTATACTCAATTTTAATTTTAATATCTATTGTTAATTTTATTAGTTAAAATTGGCTAAACATTATAATTGTACAATGAGATTAACTTTAAATATTTATAAAATTTACAAAGATATTATATATTGATTTATATTTATATAAAAGTGATTTTTCTTTTGAAATGAGATGTCATTTTATAGACTACTCAAAAATTAATCTTAGTAGATAAAGAGTCACATAATTACTAGTGTAAGATTAATTACTAGTGTAAGATTGAACTTTGAAAAAAAACAATTTATAATTTTCAAAATTCAAAAATTTTACATATATTATTGTTAATCAAATTCATTAATAATTATTTAAGAATTATGTTGAAAATATTTTCCTTTTATTTTTATATACTTTTTAAAATATAAATATATTTTAAAAATATTTTTTTCTTAGAAAAATCCACATTGTAATCTATCACGGGAATCAATAAAAATATTTATGATAAAACATAGTATTATATGAATATGATTATATTTTTTGCTTCAAAAGGGTGTCAACATAGATAATCATTAATTAGAATAATTTATAAGGGGCAGATGTTCTAGATCGAACAATAGTCAATAGCCATATATATTGCTACAATATTTTATAGGTTCATTTGGTTGTAGACCAAGCTCTCATTATTAGTTGACATTCAAACTTTAATCATGTATGTTTAAAAATAGTAGTGATGATCACAATTGTA
The DNA here is from genome assembly GCA_007258455.2 of Sequoia sempervirens. NCBI lineage: Eukaryota > Viridiplantae > Streptophyta > Pinopsida > Cupressales > Cupressaceae > Sequoia > Sequoia sempervirens. The sequence continues at coordinate 8,371 of VDFB02251935.1, read as the reverse complement.
TTGGGAAAGTGATATTGTGGGTCATTATTGTGTTTAATTTAAGAGTTTCAACTTAATTAAAGACCAATCTTGCATATGCGAAAATGGGCTATTTTAAAACTATCACAAGGACACTGGGTGGTAAATAGAAGATAAAAAGTTAAATGAATGAACCCCAAAGAAAAAATACATAAATCGTTATTGAGAAATAATAGTACATTTTTTTAATGACTATAAGGATGTTGAAGAGTGTAGTGAGAGCTATCAAAAAGCGGAAACAATAGCCTTTATTAGAGAAATTTAACCCTTGAAAGAAGTGAGTAATATTTCAATTTTCTCATGATACCAAATAAAAGTCAACATTTAATGTTTCAGTTAATTTTCAAATTGTTAAAACAAGTTTTAGAAATTGAAATATGTACAATAGGTGACGTAGTCTTGTAAAGCCATCTACTCAATAATACAAAGATGATGGAATTTACAAGTTGTTTAATGAGGTGATAAAAGCCATAAAATTCTAAAATGTTGTTCATAGAGAACACAATAATATGAAGAGACTTGAACCTATCAACAAGATTGCAATGGACAATACTATTTGTAAACAAAAATCAAGAGGGAATGCCCAAGCTAACATTACCAACAAATTAAGGTCTAGGAGCAAATAAGGATAAAATAATTAAGTAGGATAAGTATGGCTAATTTGTTTTAATGTCTGCTTCATCCATTAAAAGAAAGTAGTAGAGCAAGAACATCTTACACCCTTGCAACAATATGCCTATTCAATGCAAGTGTTATTTTCCCGTTTTTCCCTTTTTCCCTTTATCTCTTTAAATTTTATTTTTTTATATTTTATTTCAATATATTATCTAACAATATTTGTAATAGTATAAATGATTCTATTTTTTAATGGAAGAATCAAATTTCTCTGATTTTAACAAATTTAAAATTTAAAATTCAACCAAGAATTTCAATAAATCAATTAAAAATTTGTACAATTATTTTTAAAATTAAAATAAATAAACCTTCACACAGCTTTCAAGACAGATTAATATAATGCAAATGAAAACAATAATATCTTGATGTAGGAGTTAGACTAATAAGTTGTTTAATTTACCAAAACTTCCGTATCTTATAACCTTAGTGAGCTTTTAATGGACAAAACATTTGTTTAAGCCACCGATAACTTTTTCGGTAATTTGTTGTTGGGTGCTAATTATATAATATTATGAAATGTGGAAAGCGTGGAAAGCCTCAATTCTCCTTGCAATTATAAAATGTATTCAGTAATTTATCTGAAAATTTTATTACTATAAGCTTTTACTCAATCGCTTTCAGTATTATGAGTATGATTGACGACGAAAGGTTCCAAATTTTGGAATATCAAATTTATAGTTACATTATCCAATATGTATATTTTAATTCGTATCGCAGAAATGAAGGCCGCAAGCGACAAAACTAAAACAGAGTGGAGCGGAATACCCGTTAACCCTGGGAATAAAAAAGGGCGTCAAATCTGAAGCCGTTCCGTTTCGCTTTCTGGCGATCCCGTCAAACGGGAGGGGACCATTTGCGCGGGAAGGACAAGAAAACGGAAGCATTTAATTTCGATCTTAAAAGTTAGAAGCCGTGATGCGTGGGAACCGAGAAAGAAGTCGAGAGGCCGTGGTCCCAGAATACATACGATTGCCTCCATAATGGCGCCGGCCACGCCAGAGCTGACCTGTCGCCCTCAATAGTTAGCCGCCGGCGGGATGTCAGACAAAATTACAAGGTAGAGCTGCGCCGACAGTGCCGTGTCTGATCCTCGACAAGTCAAACCGGACAACGCAGCTGCCGGCTCTTCTCCAAAGATGCTCCCCTCCACGTGTCCGCACCACCATAAGGCGTGCTCGTTAAAAGTGCTGTCTCTGTAAACAGTGTAATTCCTGCCCTCCAAATGGTCCATACCTTCTCCTTGCGACTCGTGGCACTGGTCACCCGTGACTGGCGGAAATTTGTCTGCGCCACTGAACCTCTAACTATAAAACTCGAAGCGGAGGTTTGTCTGCACTACTAAATATGCTCCTATACCTAGAGATAAGAAGATGTGGCTGCGCTGCTTAGAACATATGACTGCACCAATGTATAAAAATTCTATATGCATCGATTTTGACACTCACTTCTACCTCTCAAATAGATACTCTAGCTGTCATATATGACCTAACTTTTGCGGTCGCTTGTCAAAATTATATTGATTTGTTTAATTTATAAAATATTTTCATCCGATATTTCCATTTTTAAATTGACGATTACGATTCGATAGCGAATTCTATAACGACAAGATTCCATGAAATATATCTTCAGTAACAATGAAGCTTTTGACTTCAATTTGCTGAATCTCCAATTGTTTACTTCGATAAAAAACAGCCCTAAAACATCGACGAATAGGCGCCAGACCGTCAATATAAATCAAGTGATTAAAAAACAATAATCTGTATTATAAGGTCAAAAAAAATCTAGAAACAGGCCCCAGACCGTCAACTTCCAGGCCGATGGTTATAACTAAAAGTGGAGGATGTTTTCGGAAGGGGAATTAGTGGTGGTTTAGAGAAAATAATTAGATAGTGTGGAAGGGTTAGAGTGAGTTTGTTTGTTTGTTGAGGATGCTTAGTTATATGGTTAAGTTAGCTGGTGAAGTGAAAGGAGAGTTGGTGGAGCGTATTCATGAGCGGTAATTGGGGTGTATTGTGGTCCCCGAAACAGCGCGGTCCCGAAGAGAGACAAACTACCAAAGGCTAAGGCGGTTTGCGCCCGCCCCGCCACTGGCAGGGAGGCCGCGTGTAGGAAGCGAAACAAAGGTAAAATGGCATTGACGGTATTCTTCTGCTGAATAAATCCGCGCTCGTCCTTTTATTTATTTTTGCTTACGGCATGCCTTTCCAAAGATTTTTGCAGGCGGAAAGGTGAAGTTGCGGCGCTGAGGAATTCGGCGCTTGAGGTACCAAACCTAGTGGCGGTGCGTGTTAAATTAGTGTATAGATTAGGCGTAGGAAGGTGCCGTTTCTAGTAAAACGGATTAGATGGCATTCCACAGCCTTTCTCACAAGATGTCCGTGCCGCAGCATTCTTCAGAGCCGCCGCCGCAGCATTTGGAGCGAGGCAGCCACGAGCAGTTTCTGTTCCGGCAGCGGGAGAAAGAGGACGACAAGGAAGACGTGTGCGTGCCGAGCCTGAGAAGCCTTGTGCAAAGCGGTAAAGAATTGGCCGGAGGAGGAGGGGATGGCAAGGCCGGGGCACCTACTTGGCTGAGCAGCGCTATTTTGCGGCAGCAGAACCAGCAATACGCGGAAAGCGGAGGAAGAGAAGAAAGCAGGAAATGGTGCGGCTGCTGCGAGCCTGGCTCGCGCGGCTGTGTTCAGTGCAACTTCCTTAACCTTACCGGCGCGCCTTCCAATTCCGCCACCGTTTCCGCCCAATGGCTTCCTAGGGCGTTTCGGCGGGGCTCCGAGGTTCTTGGAGAGGAGGTCACCCCTGGGGAATCCATGATGGCTCTCTCGCACGGCTCCGGAGACGTGAAGAACCAGTCTGCGAGAGGACTTGTGGATCTTCACTCGTCTGATACGGCCAACAGCGGCGACCTTCAAGTCGACAGTGGCGGAGGCGGAGGAGGCGGAGAAAGGGAGGCTGACGATGGTAGTGATAATCATGCGGCCGGGTTGTGGCAGAACGCTAAATTTAAGGCCGACATTCTCTCGCATCCGCTTTACGAGCAATTGTTGTCGGCTCATGTGGCGTGCCTGCGCATAGCGACGCCAGTGGATCAACTCCCCAGGATCGACGCGCAGTTGGCGCAGTCGCAGCATGTCGTCTCCAAGTATTCGCTTCTCGCCAGCAATAATAACCTTCTCGCCGACGAAAAGGAGCTCGATCAATTCATGGTTAGTTTACTGTCTTTCCTGCTTAATTGCCTCTGAAATCCGATCCATTTATCTAGCTTTGATTTGCACTCATTTAGAAAAAAAATCTCTGCGTTTTCTTTTTTCCATTAACAATCTTTGCTTCAAATTGTGTTTTTTCCAAAATTATCTGAAAATTTGGAATAACAATACATCCGGAGTAAATCGCCAAAGAAAAATGATTATTGTTCAGTCTTTAGCTTTAAGCCTAAGATAACTGATTATCAATAAATCCGTAATTCAAAGAAGAAGAACATTCATTATTAGTCAGCCCTTACCTTTAAAGCCTGAGAAAATCGATCATCGATGCATCTAGGGAAGCTATAAATCTTCTACTTAATTACTCTTATCCCATCTTTGACCAAGAATTCTTGTCTCTCTGCTCTAAAATTCTGGTTTTGAAGGATAAACAATATCTTCGCCGAATTGCGTGATTCATTACAATTACTGAATCGAAATTGTCAACCTAGTCTATGAATAATCGGAATCTCGTTGGACGAGGTTGTGATTCAATTTATTTTTTAGGCAAGAGTAGCTAAGGTTGTCAGTCTAGCAAAAAGGATTGTTCTCTAGAAAAAGCTCGTGATCAATTTAAAAAAATTATACCGGTCAACATCGTCATTGGGTGCTCTTTTATCAAATAAATAAAAAAGATTTTGCTGTCAAATTTCAATATATTTTTTGGCCGGTGATCCATTATCATGATGTAGTGTGATGGCAATCGTCTAACAGGTTCTAAAAATGAATCAGTCTTTTCTGTAAGTATAGATTTCATACTTATCTGATGATGGGTTCTACAGAGAGACCGAAAGCATCTGAATATTTAATTATTTGGAATCCTTAACTGTTGATTGTTTCTGGAGACCGAAAACTTCTGAACATTTAAATATTCCCAGAAGATACACAAAGCAACAGTCCGAACAGACGGTCAAAAACAAAAACTCTTATTATTTTATTCGTACCGGTCTGATATGTGAACCTGGTTAACTTGGCTCGCTTTCTCGTCAAATATTGTAGCGTTTATATATCAAGTCTTTAAAGTTGTTATGATTGAGAATAGCTTGGTCGATTGAGTGAACAAAATCATCTTCTACAACGAATTTAATGAAATCCTGTTGAAAAAAATTATAATCGTAAGCTTCTTGAAGGTCGGTAGCTTTTTTGAACAATCTGCTTCTTATTTTCGTCAGAATTTCTGTCTAATATGTTTCTTTTGCCTAATGTCCTCGAATGCATTTTCTTTTTTCCATTTTAGGACAGAGGACCTCAAGAATAAGTTCATCGTAGAAAATCTGGTTTGGAAGGAAAAAGGCTATCTTTTTTAAATTTCTGATTTGTGGATCCGGCTGTTCAACGATTAATTTTATTTTCCCCAAAATTATAAATGCTACTGTCTTTCCAAGTTCCAAAGACCTTAGTATGGAAGAAGTTCCTTGGACTCTGGTTTCTCGATCTCCGATGTGTTAATTATAGATTGATTAAATTTATGCGACTAGTTTCTTCAGCGCAACGACGGCTATTCTGATCGCTGTTGATTCGCATCAACCGAACAAAGTTTGAAGGAAATATTTTTATCGAAAGCGTGTGATAGTAGCTTCCAATCTTGACCTACAATGCGCTCAAGCTATATTTTCTACGATTAAATTTTCTCTTCTGCTTGCTTTGAAAATCTGAACTCCTTCACCAAGATCTGGTCTCTAATATTCGTCGCGATTATTAAAAATGTTATCTTTCTGGGCTAAGGTTTATTTTTTCTGTGTCCGTCTACGATAAATCCGATCCTTAAAATTCCTTGGTGGTAGTTTCCACAAGGAATATCTTAATCTCTTCACTGCAATATGCCCTATTTATTCATGGAAAATGAGGTCAAGGCTAACTTCTTAGGAGCGATGGTAAAAATTCTCGCGTACAAATTTATGGCTGCTTTTGGGCTTTTCTTTGGTTCCTTGTGTTCATCATTTTTTCTGTCTTCATAAAGTCTGGCGAGTGCGTTTGTCCACGCAGAGCGGAACAGGCAGACCAGCTTAAAATGTAATCAAAATTAAGGCGAAAATGCAACTTCGTTAATCATTTATAACTTATGGAGAGACTGCCTGACTGAAAAAAATTAGACAAACATATAATCAAAACTAGGTGGCCCAAATTTGATGAAATAACACAAATCAATTTACCAGTGTAAACATATAAATTGGCAACCAAATAAGCTGCTGTTTAAGCTTTACCAAATAATCATCTTTTTCTTTTTCTTTTTAAACCAAATAATCTTGGGTGGCACTAAACTTGGTCGTAAGGCTTTAATATTGTATGAATTTGGACGATTAAATAGTTTTTCAAGAAGTTATACGATCGAAAGATCAAATTCTTGTTATTAACTCCCCATTTCTCCGCATTTTGTCTTAACATAAGCAAAGATTTCCAAAACTATTCTTTTCCATGAAAAATCTTTAAAATCATAGTTGACTTTTCAGCACATATCAAATAACATTCAAAAGCCTTGAGACGATTTATAACAATTAATTTCGTCTCCCAAGCGGAAGAGAATGAATAGAAATCAAGGGGAAGAAACTTTACGTCGAGACGCTTAGTCGCTTCTATATCTAATTTATCCAGTTCCTCAGCTTTGTCAAATTTCCGTTTCTAATCATTTAAACTAGGTAAATAACATACGATCTCAATCGTTGTTTGCACAGACTATGACATTGGCAAAGAGAAAAAGCCAAGAAATTATTACCAGTCAATTAATCATGCTGTATCTTTTGAAAAAACTGACTACTTTCTCCTTAGCCCTCCTGTAAAGTTAAATTATAATATCATTTTAAGCCTAACATATTTTAAATATTAATAATATTAACTGTACAAATAACCGATGCAATGTTCAAAACGATTTTGAATTCTTGACCTTCTCAAGCAACAAATGTTATATACCGATATAATAAAAACAAATTCTAAAATCCATCTGTAGTGTTTTATAGGCAGGTTTTTAATTTTGCAACTACAAACAGCTAGGGCTCACTTGAGATTTCCACCGTAAATTACGAAAAGCTACATGTAATAATCAAACCGTTAAGTTCCAAGCTTACACTCTTCAATACTTCACGGTTTCTATTTAACAGTATATGTCTGCCAAAATAAGGCTAAATAAACTTGCTTTCATATCTCAAGGTAAAGAATATAAGAAATGAGGTTTGATATATAGATTTCTGTACGAGTATTTTGATATTTTTGGGTTGTTTTTTAAATATGGTTAATTATATCAAATAAATATTATTAAAATGATTTATATTGTATATTGTTAATTGTTATAAAAGAATAATAAAACTTATACAAACATCTTAATTATTGGTTAACTAATATAGAAAGAAATGATATTATAAAAAATAATTATAAGTAGTTATTAAATTAATGATTTAAATTTTCTTATGTATATATTATTAATAACAATAAGATGAATAGGCATACAAGTACATTTAGACATTTTGTTAAATATGCTGGAAAATCAATAACTATTCCAAATCCAACATTATTAAATTAATGATTTAAATTTTCTTATGTATATATTATTAATAACAATAAGATGAATAGGCATATAAGTACATTTAGACATTTTGTTAAATATGCTGGAAAATCAATAACTTTTCCAAATCCAACACTTTAGATTTTTAATTTTTAATTTCTTTTTAACAATTTTTTTGAAGTTTACATATAATGCATTATAATCATTTTTTATCTTAGAATTATTATTAGTAGAATCGTCATAAATTAATATTTTTTATATTTACAATACATAAAAATTAGTTTTAAAGCTCAAGATAAATGGTAAGGTACAAAATTGAGATTGCTACAATAACTATAAAAAATGAGAAGGCTACTATAATAGTATCATAAACATAAATAACATCATGACATCATAAGAAGTCTTATGGATTTTAGCATGGATAGTCCCAAGTAATTTGACCAATTGTGTTTCATTATTACAATTAGACATACAATTAGTCAAACTTCCCATAACCACCTATGCCAAATATATTTTGTATCAAATACTAACAACAAAGACTAAGATTGATGCAATAACATATTACTATGATCTATTATAAAAAATAATCTTATCACAACAAATTTGCCAATGTTTTGTTGAAGATCTAAGCCTACTAAAACTTAGCTTATTAAAATATTCTCTAATAAAGCCAATCAATAGTTAGCTCACTTGATCAATTGCTAATGATATCAATTTTCACTATTTATTTATAACAAAGTCATAGGAAACTAAGTGCTAAATTAACCAATCTCGTGACATCATTTATAGATGAATGATTATGACTTTTCATTCGGATTTGGAGAATAATGATAAAACAAATCATTTGAGCTATATAAGAAAAATAAGAAAACACAACCCCACATAAGTTAAGCTTACAACAAACACAACTTGAAGCATAAGTGCCCAACATCCATGCATAAAA
>VDFB02251934.1:0-46739 GCA_007258455.2 Sequoia sempervirens | reverse complement strand
CAATCCCTAACTCCTAGGATCTTTACATGCATTCAGAAGTGTTATCTTTTACTCCAAACAGTTAATTGAACTCAAGGTGAGTGTCACCTACCATGTGGGCACCCCATGTGCCCCTATTATTTAGGAACTCATATTGGACGCCCTCACATGCTCCTAACATTTAGAATTAATTACAAATGTCAATTAACATGATTATTTCATCAAATATTAATCTCTTTCTAATCCTAGTGTTGAGTAAAACTTTCCAAGGACGTAGGAGATACATGAAATAAATAATGTTTAGGACTGAAATTAAATGGCATCCTATTTCCAACAATGTGCATGACATAAACATAAATATGACATAATGAGGGGGTTGCAAAGGAATCTTGGGTGGATATTTATGAATGATGGGAAATAGATACTGAATATGATTTTGGATATGGATAATGAATAATGTATTATATTTATTTAATAAAAATGAGATTTATGGAGATAATTATTTTATTAATGACGGGTAAATTAAAGGGGTGTTACAAAGGAATCTTGAGTGGATATTTATGATTTTATAAACAATGGATATATATTCATTTAGATATGAATAAACGAATATTATTTATTAGTTGGAATGGAGAAATGGATAATAAAATGGATTTTTTATTATTTGATGGAAAATGGAATATTTGGAGATATTATTTTATTAAGGACAGGTAAATGGAAAGGGAATATGTTATGACTAGAATGTGACAAGGAACTAGGTGATGTTAGGTGCTAGTCAAAAAAATGTGTCTATATTTTGCTCCTATTTGAAATGATGCTATGAAATAATATTTCAAAAAAAGTAAATATAAGGACCTAGGTGGAAAATGGGAACATGTCCTAAGCATTGAGATTTCAAGATAAAATTAGGGAAGGCCCCAAAATTTGTCTTTAAAAATAAATTTAGGATAATTAATTTAATTTATTTAAAAACAAACTTAAAAAAAAAACATTTTTAACCTATTGTATGACCTTTCCAAGTATGTTTTTGCCTGCCATGCAATTTTGTCCAAAATGGACAAAATATCTATGGATTATAGGGTTTTTGAACACTATGAATCCAACAATGTAGTCCATTTTCATGTCAAAATGATTCAAATTGTTGATGTCCTGCAAAAGTTCAACAAACTCCTTCATACCAAACTTGCTAAAACAAGCTCAAGAAACCTCCAAAAATGAAATTAGAGAACGGACAAGGTCCCATTGGGTGTGCTAGAAATGTAATATCTAGATTTAAAATCAAAATAGGAAATAAAATTAAAACCCAGGGATCCTATTCTAAATCAATGAATACCTTAGATAGAGCAATGATAAATGCAAATAAAAAATACAAATATGAAAACCAATACCAAATAAAAACCTCAAATATTGTAGATGTGCTCTTAGATGAAATATAAATGCTCAAATTGACAAGATATAGTGCAAATTAGTCATTCAAGTCTTAAAATGATGGATAAAGGAGTTGATTCATAAAATTAGAGAGAAGAATGTGAATGGTGGAGATTCAGCCTCAACAAACGGTTGAGATTGAATGAGAGATAAAGATAAATCTCTTGGGCTAAGAATAGTCATGGGGGTAACAAATGGGTGAGGATAATTACTTCAAATTATTTATTTATTTTGGATAAATAGGTGTGCATGACATAAAAATAAAGATGACATAATGAGGGGGTTTACAAAGTAATATCAAGTGGATAATTATGAGTTATGGGAAAATAGATAATGAATAGTATTTTGGATACGGATAATAAATATTATATTTATTTAATAAAAAAATTTATAGGAGTGAATTTGCACCCCTTACGCAAATTCCCCTTTCACATACCTCCACTTTAGAAAACCAAATTCGAAGGCAAAATTCCACATCACCCAACTGCCTTCCTTCCACTTGGCATTTGTCTCTTGTGTCGGTGAGAGAATATTTGTCAAGGACATGTGCATAGTGCGCAGACGTCCACGTGGTGCGCTTACATCCTTGACAGATTCTTGTGTCTGAAGTTGGCAGAGGCATTACACTTTCGATTGGGCTCAATTTGTAATGTCCCTCTTCAACCAACTGACCCCAAAAAAATGGAAGATTCTTCCCTCTTCTCCTTCAAATTGATCCATTCTCATTCTATTTCATCCTCTTGCATGCTCTTGCATCCTCTAGGCAACGTATTGGCATTCTCTTAGCACTTCCAACATTCTCTTCACTCTCAAGCAATACTTCAACACTCCATTACAACAACAATACTCCATCAACTCCACAAAGTAAGAGTAAAGCAAGCCATAGCAGCGTGGGCTTGGAGTCTTGTGAAACCTCCTTCCATCACAGTCGAGGTTGTGGTGACCTTGCCAAGTCCGCTTTCTCCTCCATTGGCTAGTGAGCTTTTGGGTGGAGGTGGTAATGTTTTGCTCCTCTCCTTTGCGATTTGGTTGAGTAGCACTTTACCGTTTTGTAGTTTTTATTGCAATCTCTACTTTCTTTATCACATATTTCTCTCTTGTTGCTATTTGGTTGTCCGTGGAGGTGGAAACACCAAAATTGGGGTCTGACTGAGGCAAACCCCTATACAACCCCAACAATTTTCCCCTCTTTCTTGTGTGTAGGTGGACGTGCATTTGGATCTAGCTAGTGAACTGGTGCCTTGGCAAGATCATTTTCATTACTTTAGCCTTCATCTATCTACTTTATCACCTGCGTCTGTACTTTTCATACTTTATTGTTTTATTTTGCTCATTCAAGAATAGTTAGCTAGGTTGTTAGTTCATTTTCTGGTAGTTTCTATTGTATTTTCTGTCCTCTGAACGTACGGACACCAGCGCACTTGAGAGACACTAGCGCGTTGCGATGTCATCCCAGAATTATGCTTTCATCCTCAGACAGAGAGTTGTCTAAGGTATAGTATTAACTCTGAAAACCAACTCTCCTAGCCTAAACTAGGATTTTGGGTCTAAAGAGTGATTGAAGTACTTTATAGTTCTCATCATTCTCGACCTCTATCTGAAACACCCCTTTAGAGTGAGGTAAGTTAGGGTAGCCCTCTGCTCTTAGCTCTCTATGACTTGGGGCCTTGACATGGTTGGTCCCCCTCTCTTACATTTTTGGTGAACCTGATGTAAACCATTTTGGTTTCGTCTTACAGTACTGAAAGCTCCTTTCCTCATGTTTTAGGAGCATTGTAGGTGTGAGCGTTGTGGTGCTTTTTGCCTCACAACCCAACCTATGACCCCTAGTAGGCGTAGTTGGAAGGTTTCGTAAGTGCGATGCAATGAAACTTTGATTGGGTCATTGTCCTATTATACAACCTTTAGGGGGCTTTGTGAGAGTATCATTCAATGCACGCGATGACCTCTTTTCTGCATCAACCTATCCCCTTTGCGCAACTTGTGAGTAGTAGTCCAAGTATAACCTTCACCTTGCAGGATCTGTCAATGGGCTTTAATAGGAAACCATCTCCTCTCTACATCCCTGCACAAATCAACGAAAACACTATATGTAAGGACTCAATTAATTCTAACCCAAAACACCACTATTTTTGTTGTTCATGTATTCATTTACAAGTATACTTGGGAACTTCTATCCATACGAGATAGGTATATCATCTGTTCATATGGAACATGAATTCACTTCATCTATTCATTTGGAATAAGAATACATCTATTCATATAATCGGAATAGGCATCTACCTAAACAAGGCAAGCATCTATCATATGATAGGTATGTGCTCTGGCCAAAGTCTTGGACTCATCGGGATCATCCAGATCCTAAGTCACTTCCCTGATGACCACACTCCCTTTTGAAAGTGTACCGAGGTCACCGTTCTCAGGAGTATGTAAGTTATAATTCTAGGCTTGAAACCCGCCTCAGAATTTGGCCTAAGGGCCTCGAGGAATCAAGCAATCCATGTGGGATTCTTCAGAGTATAGTTGTATATATTTTAGTTGATTATCTCTTATAATTGTTTTTGTGATAGATCTCTAACCCTAAACCCCATTCCCGAATGCCTGAGTACTGGGAGCATCCTTCGTTTCCCAGACTACCTACATACCTTGCTTCCAAACGGGATCAAGGCGTAAAATATGTAGTTATGTTTTCTAGACTATGTTTATGTGAATCAAGAGTAGCAAAAGTAACCCTTTCTAGGGTTTTTAATTCCCCCAGACAGTTCCTCTGCGGTTGCTGCCCACGAAGGGAAGCAAGAATAACAAATGGTTGATTTGACCATTGTTTGTTTACCTAACAACATTCATCTAATCTATTTCCTATTAATATTCGTCACCCTTGATCCATTTTAAATGATTTCATAATAAATCTTCCACATAATCATATCTTCAAGTTAACATTGCACCATAGAAAAATTCCTAAGTTTGGTTTTTCGAGGTTGTCACTAGCGAATTTAATTTGTTTTCTTTTTATCTTTTTAGATTATCAATCCAAAGGGGATTTCCCTCCCTTTGAATTAAATTAGTCAATGTTCCTTATTTCTCCCTGGTGATTTATAGGGACGATGCCACAAATGTCGTTATTGCAGCTGTGTTAGGCTATAGATGCAGTAGCCCAAGTGCGACGACATTACCGTAAACGTGGGACAGAGGCACCATTAATACTGAATGTTGTTGGTTTTGTTTTTCCATCTTTGATTAGTTTTCCTTTTCTTTCAAAGCTATATCTGACATACTTAAACTTGATAAGAGAAAGAAAACTCATAATGCATGGTAACTTTAACAATATTCATTAGGAATCTAAACCCATGATGATTAAATGAAACAACAAGCATTGGTCAATAGCTTATAATAAGTTCTAATCTTAGTAATTAAGTGTCATAGACATTGAAGGAATTATTTAACCATTTACTCAGTAGCTAGACCATATCCATTCATAAAAGTAATCCCAAGCAACATAATTAGGCAAGTACTTAAATTAAATGCATACATTATTTCAGAAAATTTCATAACATATATTATTCCCTACTTCCCTTAGCATGTTTATACAAGAAATCGCTTTTCAATATCATCATTTGTTGCAAGGTTTATTATCCTATCATTTTAAACATATAACACTTCTAGATAGTTTATGTAGCACTAGGAAATGAAAATTTTCATGATTAAATTATGAAAATAATAAACTATCCATTAATTAGGGTTGTTTAATGAAGTTCTTATGTTGTCTATTTCTTATAGAAGGTTACTTCTAGGTAAGAATAGGTTTAATTTCATCTATATTTGAAATTGAATTCTAGACCAAATATGTGTTAATAGAAGGTTTACTATAATTGAAAAAAAAGAACTTGTACGCTTCACTATAGTCAACCAAAGAGCAATATTAATAAATGTCTAGGAAACTTCTATTTATTTTATTTAACTCATTTTATTTTATAAATTCAGGTGTTTGTTTTAACTATCTATGTCAAAGAAGTTTATTGATATTATTGCATGGGTTTGGACTAAAAATATCAAATTTACAAATCCAATTACACTAGATGACAATTACTTATGTCCAAGTCTTTTTTCTTTGATAAGACTTCTTAAATGAATTATATACGTATCAATATACAATTATCGTGAAATAAGAGTTAAGTTGTACCACTATCTTTTAAGTTGGGCTAAAGTTTAGTTTTAAATAATATATAGTTATTCATCATACAATGCAACAATAGTCTTGCTTAACCTATATAGCATTGCCATATACTTTAACTTATGTTAACTTCAACTACAAAATATCATTATACCATCTACTAATCTATTAAATAGTAACAAAAAAGAACAATAGATCATCTATGACAAAATCAAATCATATCAACCCAAACGCACTATATACTTATTCTAAAATTCAACTTTTGGCATAATATACTGGATTGTGATTGATAGTTTATAGCATGCCATTATATCCCAATTCATTTTCAAAAAGTACATAGACAACTACTAAGAATCCTGCACTTAGCAAGCCTGGAGATATTTAGCTTTTCATCTTTTGTTATTTGGATGTAACAATACAGGTGATACAATAGCTTGTAAATAATTAAGTTGACCAATTTATTGTGATGAATGAAAGTGCACACCAAGTTTTATGCCTAACAAATGATCACACTCAAATATTGCATCTTGCTTAAACTAGACTTTCGATTAATGCATGATCTAGTTTGAATAAACATACAAGGTCAATTAGTTATCATTGAAGTCACTGTTTAAATAAATGGAGAAGAATAATTGTATGCAGATGCGAGTTGACTCAGCTAAAATCCAATGGTGACTAATAAAAGCATAAAAATAGATACAACGAATGATCTTATTTTGACTAGGACATTTCAGTTGTAAGGTTATCGCTATAAATTTAATATCCATCCAATACAATATTCAATTACCTGATAATTAATTTCTATTTGTCTATAATCTTGACTGAAAATGTCTTGTACTACACTCTCTATCGACTTGTCTTGTATCAGTTGGACTTGTAAATTTTGAAATCTGCAGATATTATATTATTGTCCATCTATCAACCTAACTTATAAAACTTGAATAACCACCTATTCTTTATCTATCAACTGATCTCTTCTTGCAGGTTGTGGCAAATAATTTATACAGAGTTTATTGTTGGTTTAAAACTTACGTCTAAAATGAATGCACAACTAAACTTAAACAAAATGAAAAGTAGATGCCATTGACACCTCATACAAGAAAATCGTTTTAGAAAGAATGCTTAAATCCCACTTGCTGTGCTAATTCCTAGTTGGGGTCTGAAGTAAGGAGGCGCCTATATACCCACGTCCACCATAAATATGCAAACTTACACTCCACAAAACATGGTAATTGCAGTGATGCCCAAAACACAGGCCCATACGTTGAATTTTATAGATATAAATGCATTAAATTCGTTTGAACTGTATTTTATGAATTAGCTCTACAATTTATTGAGGCAGTTGAAATGAAGCCCACGTGAATAATATGGGTGGGGTGAGAAGTCGGCGTTGGACGGTAGATTATTGATCTTGGTCGGCAGGTAAGCACATGTTATGAATGGCGACTTCAATTTGATGGTGAATTTGTTTGACTTCAACCCTTGATCTTAGTTTTAAATTTAATGTTTACTGACTCACATTTGATTAGCAAGGACTTAGGATGTGGGGAAGTAATTTTCAATTTTTCCATGAGTATCACATATGTTCATGCATTTTAAATATTAAAGTCTATCAAAGTTTGCAGTAAAAGTTAGGTAAGAGGAGTCGTGACACTATAGCAGGTGTTCTTGTTGATCTGACATCTCAAGTGAATATCATAAGTAAGGAGATCATGCTAATTAACTTTCTACATAAAGATGGGTATGATGCACTTGTGAGCACCATCTGCACGTACAACAAACTTTTTGTACCTCCTCTTGGTAGTATTATTTTATCAATTCTCGTTGGACCTAAATCCATAAACCTTTTATTTGATATAATCCTGGGGTTCGAACTCTTTAGAGTGAAGTTGGGTATCCCCTGGCTAGTGGCTATGAATGCAGTCCCCTCGGTTGTGCATAAATATTTGAAGTTCATGCATGAGGGTTTTGTACATGTGATCCACGACACTGGCTATAGACCACCAGTTGAGTGTAGTAGTTATTCCTTAGATTACTTTTGGCCTACACCCGTTGGTCCTCTTCTGCCTAGGAAGGACCTCTTGTACCAAACTTATCAAAAGTACAAGAAAGGGCGCTTAACGCCGAGAGTGAAATACCCTCCATCGCCTTATGTTGTTTCACATAGGGCTTGCTTAAAAGCTAATAGTGATGCCGCCAAGGCACGTAGAAGGGAAGAAGAGAAGTGCCTCAAGATCCTTCTTCCTCTTCCACTATTCAGCCTAACTCTCCCTCTCACCCTGTTGTGGTGCCATCAGATTTTGTTCCATGTTTGTGAGAGAATCCTATGGTGCCCACTTAGCGAAAGCCTAAGCGTCCTGCATTCGAGCTTCCTATTTTGCCCACAGAGCCTAGGCCTATTCGATATGGTAGAAAGAGAGGTCCCCGAGGGGAATCCTCTATGTCATGGCCTTCGCGGCTTCCCACTGCTTTTGCTCCAAAATTGGTAACTGGGAAGAGGCCCATTGCCGAGGCACTGAAGCTGACTCCCCTCGTTGCTTCTCAACCCGCTCCTCCTGCTCCCATTTAGGATCCTGTCCCTCTGCTAGAAACAATTATGGTGGACACTCCCATGGTTGAGTAGGAGTCTTCTGCTTCTTCACAACCTCTAGTCTCTAGCTCGAAGAGTCGCAGAAACTGCCTTGCACATGAGCGCAAGCACCGGTGAAAGGCTCTCTCGGTTGAGCAGGCCACCTTGTAGAGGAAGGGGAGATGGCCGCCCCTACTTTAGGGCCTCCTGCTACCTCCTCCTCTTTCCTCCCCTTTTTTTTTGTTCAACTAAGCTTCGTATTGCTTCTGACTCCTATTATGAGTGCACTTGACCCCAAAAAGGTACAAATGTTCATCGCTCCTTCGATTGAGTTGCCCTTATTGATGTCCCTTATAGACATCCCGTTGTTCCATAAACCTGTGGATATGTTGAATACTTCGGTGGTGTTTGTCGTGGTTTTCTCCTCCTCTTCCTCCTCTGCACCTCTCGCCTCATCTATAGGGAGTTCACACCCCCCAATGAAGTAGAAGATGGAGGATGGCTCTTCCAGCAATGGAGGGTGTAAGAGGAGCCCACCCTCTTCGAAGGGTGGTCTTGCTTTAGCTTGTTTTGTCTCAGTGAAGAAACCAGTCCCAACTTCCCTTGAGTTTGTCACCACTCCCAAGTCACTTGGTGAACCTAGCGAGGGATCTCGAGCGCAACCCTCTCCATCCGTTGAGGTACAACATGGTACTCCTGTAAAGTGCATGTTTAACTCTCTGGATGAAGTTCCAGCCTTGTTAGCTTATCTTCACAATTATAACCATAGCTCACGAGAGTCTAATGGAGGAGACCTTCTGTGGGGCCTTCTTTTCTAGTCTTCTCCTGTTATGGGAGGCTAGCTCCTCCCCTAAATATTCCACCACTACAGGCTCATCCTCCTTCCCCTTATGATGATCTAGAGTGGGAAGATGACAACATCTTGGTCGAAGAGTGTTAGGGGGAATCCTCTTCTTTATCTTTAGATTAGAAGTGTGTGTGTTGTGATGTGCCCCCTCACTGCTATGTGTTCCTAGATGACCCTTTTCACCCTTGTTGGTGCTTGGATATAGGCATGATTTTTGTGTCATAAACCTTCTATTTTTATCATCATTCTTCCATGTTTGTGTTCGATTTTTGGCAAATTGGGGATGATGCAAAAAGCATTGGGGGCATTTAGGCTTCCTCCATGTTGACCCAATTTTTATTTTTACTTTGTCTCTGCTGCATTTTTCACATGGTTTGATATAGTAGGCCGATGACGCTCATTTGTATACTATTATTATACCTATATATATTTATGAGATGTTTTGACCCCGAAATATTAGATCAACCCTGTGCCCTCTATTTATGGTATTTTTTTTCACTCTTTTCCTTTCCTTTTTCTCTTACATTGAGTTGTCCCTCTCATGTGTGACAACGCCATTTTTATGATACTATGATTTTTAGAAAATGCATTCGTTGCTAATGAATTTTTTCTCGAAAATCCTTGCAAACATTTCTTTTTCAAAATTGCATTCACAAATTTAGACCCTAACAGAACGGTTTCCTTTCCATCATGGTTCGCAGAAGAAAGAACTTGAGAACTTTCCTTCAAGGTGGGAGAAACCTTCCCCTTGCAAGGGAGCATTTTCTTCCTTTCAATTTCCTTCATGAAGTGAACATCTTTTGAAAGGATTTCTTGACGATGAATCAATTTGAGAAAAAAATGTCTCTTTTTGTACTTTCAAACAACGCGTCCCTTGGGTGGACCCTCTTCTTACACTGGCTTCTCGAGGGAGCCCTTTGAAAGCCTTCCAATTTGTTGATGGTCTGTGTGACTGTTCGCTTTTATTGCCTATGTGGCCACTTTGTTTCAAACATGCTTTATCTGTGGGTAAACATGTCACTTTGCAGGTGTGCCTATGAAGTCGCTTTCCAATTTGACTCTGCAAACTCTCCTCCTCTGGGTTTCCTCCATGAAAGAGATCTTGGGGGATGCCTCCTTCCAGGTCTACGGGCATGTAAGGCACTTTCATCTGGGTTTCCTTCATGTGAGAGATCTTGGGGGATACCTCCTTCTAGGTTTGCGAGTTTGTAAGATGCTTTCCTCTGAGTTTCCTTGATGTGAGAGATCTTGGGGGATAACTCCTTGTAGGTTTGCTATGTCCTATAAGGCACTTCATAGGGCTTCCTTCATGAGAGATCTTGGGGCTACCTCCTCGCAGTTTGTGAACCTCGTATGCACTTCATCTTGGTTTGTTTCATGTGAAAGATCTTGGGGATACCTCCTTGTGCCTACAAGCCTATAAGACACTTCATCTAGGGTTTCCTTCATGTGAGAGATCTTGGGGGCTTCCTCCTTGTAGGTCTATGGCCCTGTGAGATGCTTTCATCCTAAAGGATTTTTCCATCATTGGTTTGAGGGCCTTTGGTGTACCTTGTGCAACTTCATAGCTTTGCAATGCTATGGGAGTCTTTGTTCTAGCGCGGTGCTTTGAAGCCGCCAGACATGATATGTTTCCTTGACGTTCGTATACATCTCAACCCTACTAACTTTGATCTACTCTCTACCGGGCACCTATCAAGATTTCATGCTCGCTAAAGCTTTCGAAAATGTATAGAGGAATTTGCACCCCACGCAATTCCCTTTCACATACTCGCTTAGAAAAATCAAATTAAGGTGAAATTCCACATCACCAAACGTTTCCTTCCACTTGAATTTGTCTCTTTTGTCGACGAGAGAATATTTGTCAGTGACGTGCGCGCGACATGCAAACGTTTGCGCGACGTGCTTATGTCCCTGACAGATTCCTGCGTCTGAAGTTGGCAAAGGCATTACAATTTCGATTGGGGTTGATTTGTAATGTCCCTCTTCGACCAACTGACCCCAAAAATGGTAGATTCTTCCCTCTTTTCCTTCAAATTGGTCCATTCTCATTCCATTTCATCCTCTTACACGCTCTTGCATCCTCTAAGCAACAAATTGGCATTCTCTTAGCACTTCCAACATTCTCTTCACTCTCAAGCAACACTTCAACACTCCATTACAGCAACAATACTCCATCAACTCTGCAAAGCAAGTGTGAAGGAAGCCATAGTAGCATGGGCTTGGAGTCTTGGAAGACCTCCTTCCATCACAGTCGAGGTTGTGGTGACCTTTCCAAGTCCGCTTTATCTTCCATTGACTAGTGAGCTTTTGGGTGGAGGTGGTAACGTTTCGCTCCTCTCCTTTATGATTTGGTTGAGTAACACTTTACTATTTTGTAGTGTTTATTGCAATCTCTACTTTCTTTACTTCTTTATCACATATTTCTCTCTCATTGCTATTTGGCTATCCATGGAGGTGGAAACACCAAAATGGGGGTCTAACTAAGGCAAACCCCTATACAGCTCCAACAATTTCTCCCTCTTTCTTGTGTGTAGGTGGACATGCATTTGGAGCTAGCTGGCGAACTGGCGCCTTGGTGGGATCATTTTCATTACTTTAGCCTCCATCTATCTACTTTATCACCTACGTTTGTACTTTTTGTACTTTATTGTTCTATTTTGCTCATTCAAGAATAGTTAGCTAGGTTGTTAGTTCATTTTCTGGTAGTTTCTATTGTACTTTCTATCCTTTGGCTGTATAGATGCCAGTACGCCTGAGAGATGCTAGCACACCACGTTGTTGTCCTAGAACCGCGCTTTCGTCCTCAGACAAAGAGTTGTCTGAGGTACAGTATTGACTCTGAAAACCAACTCACCTAGCCTAAACTAGGATTTCAGGTCTAGAGAGTGATTGAAGTGCTCTATAGTCCTCATCATTCTCAACCTCTATTTGAAACACCCCTTTAGAGTGAGGTAAGTTAGGGCAACCCTCTGCTCTCATCTCTTCGTGACCTAGGGCCTTGATGTGGTTGGTCCACCTCTCTTACAAAAAAAATAAATTATGGAGATAATTATTTTATGAATGATATGAAAGGGGGGTTGCAAAGGAATCTTGAGTGGATATTTATGATTCTATAAATAATGGATATTGTAAGACTAGAAATCTGAAACAAAGCTTAAATCCTAAATGACAACCATGAAAACCATATAATTTAAGAAAAATATTCTAACCTACAAATGAAGTGCGTAAAATGAATGCAAAAAATATTAAAACTTAAGCAAATATTATACCATCCAAAACTTCTTGTTAGATTACCTTCATTATTCTTTTCAACCTTGCTTTTCAAGTAGTTATTGTTTCTCTCAGAATTATGTGCACAATTATGATAAGATCAGGATCATAATGGCTACAAGGTTTTGAGGTTCACCATTAGATTGAAATAGGATGGTCGGATTTATAAAGGATGTAGCTACGATCGACAATTAAGATTCGATAGAAATTTGACAAATGAGATCAGATGAGAGAGTGTGCATGGGAAAGTTGCCCATTTTTGAGAATGTGCATGGGAAATTTGGTCATTTAGAGAATGTGCATGGGAAAGTTGCCCATTTAGAGAATGTGCATGTGAAATTTGCCCATTTCAAAAATGGAAGGGAGGAAGAGTTATTTGGAGAGGAAAATAGAAGATGAAAGAATTAACTCGAGGAAAGAAATAGTTAACTAGAAGAGAAAATAGAAAAGAAGAAGAAAAAATAGCAAGATGAAAGAGAGAAATATGACAAGTCTTAATAAAAATAAATAAATAAAATTTATTCATTTTCATCCTCATGTGAATAATTAAATAAATTAACATATTTATTTAATTATAGAAGAGATTAAGGTATAAGTAATTAGAGAAAATAAATAGTTAACTAGAAGGGAAAATAGAAAAGAGGAAGAGAAGAAAATAGAAAGATAGAAGAGAGAAATATGAGAAGACTTAATAAAAATAAATGTGAATAATTAAATAAATTAATATATTTATTTAATTATAAAAGAGATTAAGGATTAAGTAATTAAATAAATAAATATATTTATTTAATTATAGGAGAGATTATGGAAGAAAATGACCAATTAATTAAATAATCAAATTACTTAATTAATCCTAGAAGAAAGTTAAATAATTAGTTGATAGGCTACATATAGTGTGAGATTTGAGCTTGAAACAAGTCTCACGCCCACAAACCACTATTGAGTCATCGAAAAACAAGTTTCAACTGCTGTTTAATGGTAAACTAGCTATCATTTAATGGTAAAAGCCTCCAAAATCTCACTTATCACATAGAAGCCAAATAAATATTAATTTGATTAGTGGATAGGAACATTCTATTTCCATTTGCAATTTGTTTTGTCAATTTGATGACAACCTTTGTTTTTTTTCATTGCTTTATGTTTTAAATTTGTATCAAATATTTCATAATAAGAAAAATCTAGATTTGTTTAAGTTTATTTCATTCCATTATTTAACACTTATTTTCAATTGTTTAATCTAGCCACATGCAACTAGAATTTGCAACACATCCATGCACAAACACACACTCTCTAACATATTAACATATGTATAATTTTCTATCAACATAATCCTTGAACCTCCTTTAGGAGCAAATGCTAGTTAAATAATTGAAATTATTTAATTAGTCGATAGGCCACATATAGTGTGAGATTTGAGCCTGAAACAAGTCTCACGCTTGCAAACCATTGTTGAGTCATTAAAAAGTAAGTTTTAGCTGCCGTTTAATGGTAAACCAATTGTTGTTTAACGATAAAAGCCTCCAAAATCTCACTTATCACATAAAATCCAGATAAATATTGATTTGACAAATGGATGAGAACATTCTATTTCCATTGGAAACTTTCTTTTTTCATTTGCATTGCTTTATGTTTTAAATATATGCATATATTTCATAATCAATAATACTTAATTTATTTAAGGAAAAAATCTATATTTGTCTAAGTTTATTTCATTCCATTATTTAGCATTTATTATTAGTTGTTTAATCCAACCACATGCAACTAGAATTTGCATGCACAAACACGTACTCTCTAACATATTAACATACATATAGTTTTCTATTGGTGTAATCCTTGAACCTTCTTTAGGTGCAAGTGCTAGTTATAAGTGAAACAAGAAAGACAAAATTGGGGATAGAAGAAAAGGGTTAACCTAATTTAAATAATGTATAATTAGGTTAGATGAAAATTAGTAGAAAAATATCATGCAGGCATAGGACAATATTTAGTGTCTACAGATATTATATTCACAATTTGGATATTGAGAATTAGATATTATTTATTATTTGGAATGGACAAATGGGTAATAATGGGTTTTTAATTATTTGAATGAAAATGAAATATTTGGAGATATTATTTTATTAAGGATGGGTAAATGAAAGGAGAATTTGGAAGGGTACTAGGGAATGGGAATAGGTTATGACTAGAATGTGACAAGGTACGAGGTGATGGTTAAAAATAGGTGTCTACAATGTACATTGTCATGACTAGTTTTATATGTGTGGTTGGCTTCATAGCCTATTGTATTCATGATTATTGATGAAGGTTGTAGTACTTGACCCCTTGTATGTCTTGCGTATGTAATAATTTTATCTTCATTTATGAGTACTAGACATGTAGTTGTAAGACTTTCAAATTATTGAAATGTACTTATTATTGTCCTTCCTTATTATACTTGATGAGTGGGAGTTATATATTGTTTGGATCTTTTGATTATCACGTACATATTTTACACGTTGTTTCCATAAATATATCATGAAAGTTGATCTTGTAACCATTTTTGTTATCATTGAGTTGTTTATTTGGTTAATGTTTAATAAATTTTGAGGTTATTACACCTTAAGCACTAGCTATAGGCTAATAGTGATTTGCATTTTACTATGTAGCAAGAACGAAAGGTGCCTTGGCTTTCTCCATTATCTAGTGCTACAAGGCAACTTTTGGCTTATGAGATGGGCAATCCTTAATAATATGACCTTCTTTTTGGCTATAAAATAAACATTGAGTATGTTGAGTAACATCACGAGCTAATTAACTTCAAACCTTGATTTAAGTAACTAATCTAGATTTAGGTAAGGGTTGGGTGAGATCTAGTTCAATGTAAGCATGATTCATAACTGTTGAGCTCATAGATTTATTTGCATTATTCTTGCACCATATAGCCCTTCTCAATTATTCGATAATATCGCTAAGAAAATGGCAAAATACAAGATTTAGAAAAGTGAAATTCTACCCATATTGGATGTTTGGATTGAGATGGGCCTTTAGTGTGAAATTCAAAATTCCAATCCTAAAAAACAACTTGAAAATAGTTTGGAGATCCAAATGTACACAAAATATAGTTTTACCCAACCCTTTATTAGAGTTTGTGTAAGGATAAAAAAAATCACTGTGACATCTAAGATCTTATAAAGAACATGACATTCAAAGATTTCTTTACTACTTAAGACGTCCTTTAATGTGAAACTCAAAATTCCAATCCTAAAAGACAACTTGAAAATGATTTAGAGATCCAAACATACCAACCTTTTATTAGAGTTTATGAGGGGACAAAAAAATTAAAAGGTCTCCATACTAGAGAGAGGAGAGTGTGATGCTTGGCAAGGTCATAGACAAGGTCATAAGGGTAGAAGAGAGGAAGGGCGACCTAGAAAGAACACTAGGCAAGAGCATGTGAAGGGGGTTGCCACGGCCATGGTGTGAAAACCCTACCTTGTTTGTTTTACTTTCTTATTTTCGTTTAATATTATTAGGTGTTCATATTGTTTATGTAAATTTTTTTTTTGGAGTGAATTTGTACGACGGACATAAAGAATAAACGAAACACAGGCGAAGGACAAGTGCAGTGGGCGAATTACCTCGTTAGGGCTCTCCGGGCCTTTCAGATTAAAAACGTCTAAGTCTACCCAACGCGGTAATCGCTTAACTTCTTCTGTTTCTTGTTTTACTTTGTTCGCCAGACTTGCATGTTAAATTGGTCGATGTTGCGCCAGGAAAAGAACTGTGTTTCAATTCTTAAGCCTGTTGACTATAAAATTTGAGCCCTGTAGATGCAATAGAATGTATGACAAAGTTGGTTATGGCTACTCGGGAGATTATTAATGTTTCAGACGATTCCAATGACATTCCATTGGCAGTGCGAAGCAGTAAAATAACTACTGAAACAAAGCCGTTGGTGCAGTCTTATTACGGTGTGCCAGCAGCTAGTAAAGGTGAAGGTCTGCCATATGCTCCACAGGGATGGCCAAATCCGGAGGATAAGTGGGGATGGCAGGTGGGCAAAAGAACAAATCTATGCGGCAGCTGGAGAGACAGATATTTATCTCTGCCTAAATCTTTGACGAAAGGTCATAGAGCCGTCCGATTTCAAAGCAAACTTGAGGTTAAAAATTATTTGACAGAAACATTCCCGGGTTTAGATCTGGAAAAATTCTTTGCTTCTTTCCAATGGCAGGTGCCTGCATACTTTCCTCTCCAGATGGCCACAACAAGCAATACCGAAGAAGAAGTGGCTAGTGGAATGCCCAACTTTTCTAATACCTTTGCCGTGGATCGTAAGCAGAGAAAAGTCATTCCTGATTTGCGCCGTTTACCTGCTAATATAAGAGCTTTGACAGTTGAGAAGGAGGTTGACCAGGCCCTTTACATGTTAAGAAAAACACAAGAAAAAGAATACGTGAATGCCCGAGATAAATTGCTTGCTCAGAAGGATTTACTTGTTACCTTCTTGCAACCCGCAAATGGTAGTCTCTCTTCATCTGCTCTGGAGAAAGCTTTTGAGAAAGAACTTGAAAAATTTCGAAACATGCTGGGAATTACAAATGATAACACCTCCCGGGAGTTTCTGCGACATCACATTACGAAAGGTTGAGTGAAAACTTCAAAAAAAAAAAAACGAGTTATTTTCAATTTTGAAAATTATTCCGATAGAAAATAGAAGTTTTTAACTTTAGTCATGATTTATAAGCGGAAGTGATTTACTTATGTTCACTGTGGATCATGGAGTTATCAATATTGGGTGGAAATGATTTGCTTATAATCGCCGTGCTTAATGTAATTGGCAAATTTAACAAATAAAACATTGTATTTTTTGTAAACTACAGGGAGAATTTTCATCCTCAATTCATCACTATTTTGAATTTTCTGTTCTTTCAGTTATGTATATTGTTAATAATCACAAGACAAAGGGAGCCATTAACCTCACAAGCATTTATATACATTTTTTAGTAACGGGGAGGAATGTAAATGTAATCAACCAGTTTGGACTGTTCATCTTTTAGCCTGTTCCTACTGGCAAAGAGTTTGGTTGAGGGCGCGTTAGCATTGTGTGGCAAAGCTTCTGGGGTGAGGGTATGCCTTATGATCATTATAGGTGTCCGATCATTAACTAGTTGATAAAGAAGACAGCACAACCATTTTGATTATGTTTTTCGCATGTGGTTGTTTTGTGTTGCAACCACAATGAGTTGAAGGTCAAAGTTATACATTAAAGAAAAGCAAGACTTTACTTACTTAAACACATAAAATATTTCTCCGTGATCATAGCAACCACTCTTCT
The DNA here is from genome assembly GCA_007258455.2 of Sequoia sempervirens. Lineage (NCBI taxonomy): Eukaryota > Viridiplantae > Streptophyta > Pinopsida > Cupressales > Cupressaceae > Sequoia > Sequoia sempervirens. Next base: position 29,155 of record VDFB02251934.1, on the reverse strand, counting down.
CCCATTTGAATTTGTATTGTACTATTTTAGAGCCACTTTGGCTCTGTGCGCCAATTTTTGATGGGGTTGTGAAGGATCCATGAGATGTACTTCCATTCTAAATGTGTTGTATGCGTGCAGAAGCACTATGAAGACGAGGTCTAGACAAAAGAAGAATAAGAGAGTTGGAACAAATTGTTTTATTAATTTGTGTTCTCTACATGGCATACTCTCAAGGGGGATGTATGGCTGTGTATTTACTCTTATTTATCCCATTTTGCTCTCCCATCTATATATGTTATAAATTTGCATTTATAAATTACACAATTGTGAAGACAAATGCCATTATGGATGTCGAACTAGTTGAGCTTTCATGTGTAATGCTTCATCTCTTGACGGTTAGAATTCTGGGTATGTGCTGTGCTGACAAGTCGTGTGGTGTGAAATCACTCCACAAGTTGTGGAAGATTGTTGTGTAGAGGTCTAAGATGTGCGATGTTCTGTTTTGAGGAATGGATTGTGCACTTTTTGTGTGCTAACACGTGTAGGTGCAGACATGGTGTGGAACATAGATAGTTGTTTGTGATGCTATATTGCTTGGGTCCTAGTGCTTCATAGACGGTGCATAATACAAAGGGTTGTGCTTGACTTGTGTGATATCTTTTGAGATGTGTGGGACGCTTCCAAGTGCTATGCAAGGGGAGGATAAAAAAAAGAGCTGTATGCATTCTTGGAGTTGTCCAATGGCATGTCGTGCAAAAGAGCACACCGTTATATTGAGAAGGTGGGTGTGAAGGGGTTGAATCAGTATAATACAAACTTTTACTTTTCCAAACTCAATCAATCACATCAACTACATATATGCAAGATCTAGCAATTAAGAACACAATGGGAACACACGATTTACGTGGAAAACTTTTTGGGAAAAAAACGGTTAGTTTTAGACCAGAAATGCAAATACAGAAATACAAAAACACTGAATCCAAAACACAGCAAAATACCCTCGAAAACCTCCTTCTCGAGGGAGAAAAACCCAGCAAAATATATATTTCTTATATATTGAAAGAATAAGAGCAGATTTACAGCAGAAATCTGCTTACAACTCCAAAATTAACACAAGGCTGAATTCACAATGAATGATGAATCCTTCCTTGATACAAACATGTCACGAATCCTCTCCTTGATACAAAATGAATATAATTCCTTTTTGAAATCTGATCTGCTGCTAAAGATGGCGATCTGCTGCTAAGTGTGAACTCCTCTTCTGAAAGAATGCTAATTGAAATGAGAAATTAATTTGTTGTGTAAATGAATGATCTTCACCTTGTATATATACAAAACTAGGCTTAATTTCTCATCTAGGTCGACTCTTTAGAAGAAATAAAAAATATAAATTATCATTTGTAAATCAAGGCCGACTTGCCTTGGGAATTATTTATTTCGATTCTTGATTAGAGAAAATATCTCCCATGCTACAAACACTAACACTCTCTCTTAGCTAGGGAGGTATTTTCCGTGATATCCCTTGTTATGGAGTCTCTCACAACACCCACAATGACTACACCCATTTGTGGAAAAAGTGTTCATCACGAAGTCTCTCAACGTGATGTCGTCATGGAGTTTCTCAACATGACGTCCATAATGGCTACTCGCATGTGTGGAAAGCAACACATGTACAAGTGTTCATCACAGAGTCTCTCAACTTGATGTCATCATGGAGTCTCTCAACATGACATCCACAACGGCTACTCCCATGTGTGGAAAACAAAAGTACAAGGGTTCATCACAGAGTCTCTCAATGTGATGTCATCATGGAGTCTCTCAACATGACATCCACAATGGCTACTCCCATGTGTGGAAAGAAACACATCTCCATCTCAAAGATGTACGAGGGCTTTCACCTCATATTTCTTTGTCTCAGAGAAATATGCATTATAGCAAAGCTCACTAATGCTGAGTCTCCCTCTTGGCCAAGGCGACATTCTCCACTACCCCAAGCTTGTCCCGGAAATGTGCAAACTTCACTCTGGAAAGAGGCTTGGTGAGAATATCAACCATTTGATCATCAGTGCAAATGTACTTGAGTTGAATTGCTTTCCTCAGCACCATGTCTCTGATGTAATGATACTTGATCTCCACATGCTTTGTCCTATCACGAAACACTAGATTTACTGAGAGCTTCACACAGCTTTGATTATCACAATGAATCACAGTCGGCTCCAATATTTGCCCAAACAATCCTGTAAGGAGCTTTTGAAGCCACACTGCTTCTCGAGCTGCCACACATGCTGCAATATATTCAGCCTCTACAATGCTTAGTGCCACAGAAGTCTGCTTCCTGCTACACCAACAAATCATGGCAGACCCCAAACTGAAGCAACATCCAAAGGTGCTCTTCTTATCAATTACACTCCTGACCCAATCAGAATCAGAATAGCCTTGTAACTTCAAGTCTTCATAGGAAGTATATCTCAAGCCATATCCCATAGTGCCACGCAAGTATCTCAAAATATGCTTTGCTGCAACTAGATGTATTTGTCTTGGCTCACACATGAATTGACTGAGAGCACTCATTGCATAACAAATGTCTAGTCTAGTGTTGACTAGATACATCAATGATCCAATCAATTGTCTATACATGGTGGGATCTACCAAATCTGAATTAGCTGTTGAGTCACTCAACTTCTTCAAATTTATCTCCACAGGTGTAGACATGGACTTGCAGTCCATCCCAAATCTCTTCAAGATGTCTATAGTGTATTTTCCTTGACTTAGAATAATCTCATCAGGTCATTGCCACACTTCCAGTCCCAGGAAGTAATGCATAAGAGCAAGATCCTTCATCTCAAACTCAGAGGCTAACTCTTTCTTGCATTTGACAATGAGATACTCTGCTCCAGTGAGAAATAAATCATCAACATAAAGAACCAATATCAAAGCCTCACCATCAACTATCTTGAATTAAAGATTGGAATCTGCATCATTCTTGGAGAATCCCAAGCTCATCAAATATCTATCAATCCTTTCATACCATGCACGAAGTGCTTGCTTGAGGTCGTACAATGCCTTCTTCAATCTACATACATGAGACTTCTTCCCATGAATCGCAAAACCACCTAGCTGCTCGATGTACACTTCTTCAATCACACCATTAAGAAATGCAGTCTTTATGTCCATTTGATGTGACTTCCAGCCTTTAGCGGATGCAATAGCAATAATTGTTCTAATAGAAGTGTATCGAGCAATAGGAGCAAATGTTTCCTCATAATCTATTCCCTCCTTTCCGAGAACTCTGCCAAACCCGCCTTTGTGCTTCAATGCTACCATCCGCCGTGATGCTTGATTTTTATAGAGCCGCCGGAAGATACAATTGATTTCCCTTCTCGTGTCTTGAACAACATCCCATACATCATTCTTAATGATAGACCGGATATTCTTGTCACGTATCTCTCCATACCGCCGGTTGGATGCCTCTCAAACCGAAGGCTCATAATCAATGATGTGACTCATCAATGCCACATAACCTGGAAACTTTTGTGGTCTCTTGCTTTCCCTAAAGGTGCCTCGAGGAGCTGCATACTTTTCTGCCTCTTGCATAGTTTGTCGAGCCCATAGAGGCCTCTTCCGACCTACAACAATGTCTCTAGGCCCATTAGTTGGTTCTATAGGATCAACTGGATCAATAGTCTTGGTCGGTTCGTTGGACTCCCTCTGAATGTTAGGAGTACGATCAGGAGATATGTCCATATCTTGAGAAGTCTCCTGCTCTTCACTGTCTATCTCCATGTAAGACCCTTTAGATCTTTTGAAGGCTACTTCCTCTTCAAAGGAGACATCCCTGCTGATCTCAATCTGTTTTTGCCCTGGAATATAAACTTTGTAGGCCTTTGAAGACTCACTGTATCCCACGAATATACCCTTCTTGCCTGAAGGTTCTAGCTTTGATCTTTTATCCTTGGGCACATGAATGTAAACAGGACAACCAAAAATTCTTAAATGACTAACCTCAAGTTTCACACCTGTGAAGGCCTCTTCAGGAGTCATGTTTCCCAATATTCGAGGAGGGCTTTTGTTCTAAACATACACAGCAGTTCTAGAAGCTTCTACCCATAAGAAGGTCTGTAAATCTTGATCATGAATCATAGCCTTGGCTGACTATGGATCTGTTCTTTTTTTCAGCAACTCCATTTTGCTGAGGGTTGTATGGAACGCAGAACTCCCTCTTGATCCCTACCTCAATGCAGAAATTACGAAAACCTCCAGAAGTGTATTCTCCTCCATTATCTGATCTCAAAACCTTAATCCTTTTCCCGGACATGTTTTCAACTTGAGCCTTGAATTCTTTGAATCTATCAAGTACTTCTTCAGACTCCTTAGATTTCAAGAAGTAAATCCAAGTCTTTCGCGAATAATCATCAATGAAAATCACATAGTACCAAAATCTACTCAAAGATGCCACAGACATAGGTCCACATAAATCAGAATGAACAAGATCTAAAATTCCCTTTGATCTACTGTCACTACTATGAAAGGGACTCTTGATATTCTTACCAAGTGCACATCCTCTGCAAGTGCCATCGTGCTCGAGACTAAGCTTTGGTAGACCAGTAACCACCTTCTCCATAGATGGAAGAGCTTTGAAGTGTAAGTGAACAAGTTTCCTGTGCCATAGCTCACTCAGACTGATAGAGTCGTGCAATAATGCCTGAACTGGACGAATTGAAATTTTGTATAGGCTCTCTTGACGAACACCAATCACACGAGCTGATTTGATACTTGAGTTCTTAGGCCAGGCAAGAACTTTCCCTTCAGAAAAAGCAACCTGGTACCCTTTGTCCTCCAATGCTGAAATGGAGACAAGATTTCTTTTGATCCCTAGTACAAACAAGACATCACTCAAATAAAGAGGGATGCCAGAATCTAGCTGAAGAGAGGTGGCCCCAGCTCCTTTTACGAAATAACAAGCATCATCTCCGATTATCACTTGCAAGTTGGTTTCTCTTTCTACCAAGTCCGTAAGATGTTCTCGGTATCCTATAATGTGTCGTGAAGCACAACTATCTATCAACCAAGTGTCACTGTCAGTTGGAACATTGCTTGAAAAAGCGGAGATGAATAGAAACCCCCCTGAGTGGTCTCTAGATCCCTGTTGAGGTGACACATCATCAACGCCTACAATAGAAGCATGTTGTTTTGGTTTTGATATGCAATCTCGAGCATAGTGACCATACTTGTCACACCTGAAACACTGAATGTGAGAGAGGTCTTTTTTCTTCTTTGGTTCTAGAACAGAATCTGATTTTTTGTCTCTATTCCTCTTGAAATTGCCTCTTCTCCCTTCTCTTCCTTCCCTTCTGGAAGCTTGAGCAGCAAGGACATGATTTTCTTCATTATGAGAGCTTCGCCCATTTCCTCTTGCTGCCAATCTGGATTCCTCTTAAATGCAATCAGCTCAAAGACGATCAAACTTGGGCAACTTAGATCTCCCACTGATGCTTTGGATAAAGGGCTCCCAAGATTGAGGAAGACCATTCAGTGCCAACATAACCAGATCTCTATCTTCAACTATATCTCCAATAGTGCATAGCTGATCTCTCAAATCAGAAATCTTCATGAAGAAAGAAATGACTGAATCTCCTTTAGCCATTTTTACATGATGGAGTTGTTGCCTCAAAGCAAGGGCTCTGCTGGTATTGTTGATCTCATACAATCCTTGTAGAGCCTCGAACATTTCTTTGGCTGTCTTCATCTTGGAGATAATCGGAACTAGATGATCCTTCACGGAGCCTATCATGATCTTCCTAGCCTTCGTGCCATTTTTCTTCCATTGAATTTTCTCTGCATCATCGGATGGTTCAGGCACATCACTCTCCACGAAATCTAGAAGATCATTTTCTTCTAAGGCAATGAGAACTCTGAATTTCCAAGAGTTGAAATTTGATGCTCCATCAAGCCTATCTTCGACCTTGACTCCGTTCACCATCTTCGATACTTTGATAGACTGCCCTAGATAAGGAGATGACTTGACTGCTTAAACAAATCTGATCCGATCTTGCTTAAACCCACTTTGATACCATGCTAGTTTTAGACCAGAAATGCAAATAAGCATAAATACAAAAACACTGAACACAAAACACAACAAAATACCCTGGGAAAACCCTCCTTCTCGAGGGAGAAAAACCCAGAAAAATATCTCTTATATATTGAAAGAATAAGAGCAGATTTAGAGCAGAAATATGCTTACAACTCAGGCCCAACACAGGGCTGAATTTGATACAATGAATGATGAATTCTCTCCTTGATACAAATGAATATAATTCCTTTTGAAATCTGATTTGCTACTAAAGATGGTGATCTGCTGCTAAGTGCAAACTCCTTCTTGAAAGTGCGAATTGGAATGAGAATGAATTGATGTGTAAATGAATGATCTTCACCTTGTATATATACAAAACTAGGCAACTTCTCATCTAGGTCGGCCTCTTAGAAGAAATAAAAATATAAAATATCATTTGTAAATCAAGGCCAACCTGCCTTGGGAAACATTTATTTGATTTTTTGATTAGGAGAAAATATCTCCCGATGCTACAAACACTAACAAAACCACGGCAAAATATTGTTTATATATTATAGATTAATCTTCTTCTTGTAGGCTCCAACCTACTAGAGACTCCAATCTCACTTGACAGAATTATAGGCTCCAACCTATTGGAGGCTTCAACCCTCCACACAAACTGAGCTCCAACCCAGCAAGAGGCTCCAACCTTTATTTGATAGGCTTCAACCTATTTAATTTCTTTAATGCTGATATGATAAACTCCTTCACCAAATCTGATCCAATTAGAACAATAATGCATTGGAAAACTTTTTGGGAAAAAACCATGGCAAAATATTGCTTATATATTATAGATTAATCTTCTTCTTGTAGGCTCCAACCTACTAGAGACTCCAATCTCACTTGACAGAATTATAGGCTCCAACCTATTGGAGGCTTCAACCCTCCACACAAACTGAGCTCCAACCCAGCAAGAGGCTCCAACCTTTATTTGATAGGCTTCAACCTATTTAATTCTTCAATGCTGATATGATAAACTCGTTCACCAAATCTGATTCAAACACAAATCTGATCCAATTACAACTTCTCTTCCTTCTCAAATCTGAACACACACCATGCAATATCCTTGATCACATTTCAGACAAGAAACTTCTTTGACAAATCTGATCACAAATTACATGTCTGAACCAATCTGTGCACCAATTCTTTTCACACAACTGATCATGGCATTATTTTCACATAATTTTCTGCATTACCATCTGCTCAAATTCAGTTTACAATCTGCTCTTACCTTCACATATATTCATTATATATATATTTGTAGCATCTTTTCTTAGTATAGATCTGAATTGCTTTTCATTTTCTGCCCCTTTATCTCTTTTCAATCTGCTCTTTTTCTCAAAATTATATCATTAAAATTATTTTTCTGTTCTTTTACTTCTTACTTATCTTCTATTTATATCTTTACATGCCTTTGTCAAGAGAGGCGATCTTATCTAAAAGGGATGACTCTTCGTTAATCGCACCATTTTATTAAAATATATGAATAAGATGTTTTGCCTTAATAAATAGAGAGCCCTCCATTTAGAGGGAGGTCATCTTCTCTAACAAAAGTTTATTTTAAACTTTAAACATGATCTTGGTGCCTTTATAATGATTGATGCATATATATTTCTAATTGCTGCCTTTTGAGACTTAATTGTTTGCCTTATTCATCTCTATTGCTGCCCTTAATAAATTGGTCTTTAAAACATTAGTCACTGCTCTTCTTAACATCTTCACATCCTCTCATAGTGACATCGCTCCTATATTCATTGTTGTCATTAATTATTAGAAATCTGCCCCCTCATAATAATCATTGTTTTGGTCGATTTACTTTAAATATGAATACATTTTGACTAGATGCCAAAGTGTGGTTGACCATCTTTTGGAGATAAAAAGTCGGCTTACTTTTACTCCCTCGACTAAGAAGGTCTTAACTTTTTAACTATTCCTTCAGTGACTATTTCTACGGTTATTCTCGGTGTCCTTTCTTCTCTAATATTCTTATTCTTGATTTAGTTATTTCTTGTTTCCTTTTCTGATTTACCTCGAATAGACTTCTTTTCCATTCTAGCAAGGTGAGCATCTTCTAATTCCTTGACGAGTGGTAATCCCTTCATAAGTATCAAGCTTTCTATCTGCATGTTAGTGATTCCTGTAGCTGCAATCAAATATCCGAATGCACAGTAGTCTTTGTGAATCATCATTTGGTTCATTATACTAATGGTAAGTAGTCTTTGTGAATCATTCACAACTTCTTGATTGCCTAACAAGGTATTACAAGTCCTTTGTTTCATTCCCACACTTATCATTCTTCTCCTTGTGTCGTTGTCGCTCTCAACAACAATCTTGCCCATACGCCTCTGACATCAATGATAACATTTCCAACAAGCATGTGGATCATTCTTCCTTTCTTGAAAGACAAATAGTTTGATTGTGCTAAAAGATACTTGTGCAAATTGGTCAGGAGGTTGTGCGACATGTTTGACTCATGGAATCATTTCAAGAATTCAATATCTCTTATTGCTCACTGATATGGTGATGCTCTAGAGATCCGTGATGTAAACACCTTGGTGGCGATGCAAGTAGGGATTGCTAAATATTGTTATTGGAATTAATTGGCGAGACATCACATACTAGGTCTAGGTAGGAAGGATAAATAGCATATGACAAATGGCAATGATACATGGTATGTATAGCTTTGGTACTGCAAGAATTGATCCATTCCAAACTATAAGGCTATAGCTGGGGCATGGCTGGTAAATTTATGCACGTAATAGTGGCTTTAGAAATGAGGTTCTTCATGCTATTGCCATCAACCAAAAAACCAATGGCTGCCCTTTTACCCACGTTTGCAAATTGAATAGGGGCTCTACTTTAGGATTTGACATAGATGTTTTAGTTGTTTTGCATAGATAGGCAGCTTTAGGGTTTGTATTCTTCACTTTTGACTTGTGGGAACCCCCTGTTTCTACATGTGGGAACAAGTTCTTCTGTGCATGACATTTTGTGGTGGAATGGTTGTTGGACTTATGTTTGTTGCATCATTTACTTGTTTTGGATGGTTTGGTTTTGTTCGAAGAAGACTTTCTTCTTGGTGTGGGTGATTTATCCCATTTGCCCTTTTTCTTGACGACTCCTCAATGATAGTTGCATAGCGACAAGCTTCTCCCTTTGTCTTGACCTTGGCTAACTTTAGATTGGACTAAATGAATGGGTACAAGTCGTTGTGACACTTGAGGACTCTATGCTACTCTAACTCAAGAGTTTGCAACTTTGCATTTAGGTCATTGAAGGCATCGATGGAGGCATGAATTGACTGGTCATATCCTTGTTGTAGTTGTTGCCATGGAACGTAGTGGTCATCATAGACATTTTCTAGATAGTATTTATCCTTGAAGGCTTCTAGGAAGTTTTTCTAGGTTGGCTCAAATATTCCTTTTGTTTGGTTTTCCTCCTAGAGTACATAGGCTTGCCACCTTGCCACCACTCCTTGATGTGTGAATAGAATTTTAGAATTTCAATTATAATCTTTTCTTAATTAGAAAAGTCATTCATAGAGAGATATGACTCTAATTGATCTAACTTGTTATCTATTGCATTTGCAATTTTGCATCTATTGGTAGACTTGACCAGTGAAAGCTTTACATGACAATTGAGTTGATATAACCACCTATTTGAGGACTTTACCAGACTAGTTGAATAGAACTTTTTTTTGTTCTTTAAGAGTCTTTGCAATTTCATCTTTGATTGTTGTGTAGATTGCATCTTGTTCTTTCACCATTTGAATGCATTTGAAATGACTTTGGAAGGTAATTTAGTGGATCTTGAGGTTTACGCCAAGGATTAAATATTCCAATCTCATTTGGTGGGACATGCAAGACGAACCACTCTAATACCAAATGATTTAGATCCTGGGTGGTCTAGGAGACAACATACTAGATGATGACTTAGATGTGTTGTATGTGTGCATAAGCAATATAGAGACAAGAGGTCTAGAAAGAGAAAAATACAAGAACCGGAACAAATTGTTTTATTAATCTTCATGATTTGTACATGGCATTCTCTCGAGGGAAATGTGTGGTTGTGTATTTACATGTATCTATACTATTTTGGTCTCCTATGTGTTTATGTTATAGATGTACATTTATAGATTACATGATAGTGAAGACAAATGTTGTTATGGAAGTTGAATTGGTTTGGTTTCCATGTGTAATACTTCATCTCCTGATAGTTAGAATTTTGGTCATGCGCTGTGCCAATAGTGGTGTGTGAGATTGTTGCTAAGAGGTTTGAGATGTTTTTTTTGATGACTAGAGGAATCAACAGCCCAACGACCTTGATCAGCTTGGCCTGAACACCATTTGCATGAACATGACAATCAACAGGGCGAGCCCCTACAACCTCTAGGCCTTCACGAGGGCCCCCACCCCATGTCGGCAGGATTAATGAGATTTGAACTTGAGTGGGCAGACTGCCACGCACTTAGAGCGGCCAACCACGCCACTCAAGCTAAACCTCAAGGGCGAGAGGTTTGAGATGTTGCACAACATTTTGCACTAAGTTTAGGATTGTGTGCTGTGAGTGCACTAATGCATGAAGGTGTATATGTAGTGTGGAACTTAAACATATTTGTTTGTGGAGTTGCACAACATGGTTCCTAGCATTGCGAAGATGGCATATGATCCAAGGGTTGTGCACAATTGTATGATATCTCTTGAAATGAACAACATGGTTTGAAGCACTATGCAAATGGCACATGAAGTAAGGAGTTTTGTGCAAGTGCACGACATGGTCCTTGGCATTGCACATATGGTGCATAGTGCAAGGAGTTGCGGTTTGTGCACTACTGTGTAGGTGATCTAGGCTAGCTCACTTTAGATTGTTGCTTAGAGATTTTGGTCTTTGCGTTTTGTGTGTGCTAATGAGCATAGGTGCAGATGTGGTGCAAATCTTAGACAAATTTGTTTGTCAAGCTGTGTAGCATGATTCTTGGCATTGCTCGAATGTAATATGACGCAAAGGGCTGTGCACAAGCTGTATTATATCTTTTGAAATGCGCAGCATGGTTCCAAGTGCTGTGTAAGTAGTGCATGAAGTAAGGAACTATGAGCAAATGCATGACTTGGTTACTGGCGTTGTGTATATGGAGCTGCTTGTGGGATTTTGCACTACTGGGTAGGTGACTGAGCCTAGAACACACTTACTTGCATGGCTGCATGTGGGATGCCGCATATACTCTTGCTGGCTATACTGGGACCTAAAAACATGCTACTGGCACCTAGAAACATGATGGCTATGCTGGAACCAAAATAATACCGATGATGTAAATGGATAGCAAGGTTTCTGCCATGAGCCTAGGAAAGTGCTTTGATCCCATTTTAAATCCAAGAATAAAACTGAACTGTAATCTGGAAATAGGTAGAAATTTGCCAATAAGTTTCATTGCTAAAATTTGAAACTGAACTGAAAATTTTGAAAACAGAAATTTGCATAAATTCTGAAGTAAAAGTTTTTGAGATCTATAGGGAAAACTAATTTCTAAATGAACTTTCTGTTATAAAAAACAATGAAACCCTGCTTTGATTGCCACCAGTAATTAGAACAGTCCAAACTCTTAGCTAAGTCACTCTCCATTCTGAAGACAACCGACATTCAAAGTGTAAAGTGCTGGTACAAACAGATTACACAATTTTCATAAAACAATAATCTGTTTATTACATTCTTGCCATACTTACAGAAAAGGAAACTTCTATCCTTACTTTATCTTCCTTTAACATCTTTTTATTTATTCTTCAAAAACAACCCATATCCTTTTTGATACATTTATCTAGAATTTCTGTTGTCATTATTGATGTAGCAACACTTCTTTCAAAAATAAGGTGAGTACAAAATGTTTCATAGTAAACATAGCTTTTCCTTTCTCTACTTAAGAAACAATCAAGGTATGCTCATTTTCAGCTTTGGAAACTTGTTAAATGACTTGCATCATGCTTATATGTGGGAAGTATGAGGCAACCTACTTGGTTATGGATTTCTTAAGATCTCAGTTGTGTTGAGGGGTTGATTCGTTTTTAGACGTTTGTAAATCATGTGATGAAGATAATAAACTATTGAGACATTTGACCAATTAAGTGATGTGGGCCACTCATCATCATATCTAGAGGCTTTAGAAGTTCGTTAGAAGTGCCACTTACCCATTTAGAGAGTTGGCTATTGTTAGAGTTATCATGTATTAGGGAATAATTAATTAATCTTTAATTATATTCTAATTCTCATGCACTTAAGTTAAACTTAGGTTTGCTTTATTAGTTAACTCAATGCTTTATTTATGTTAATTATACAGCTAATATTAGATCAAACCATCTCATCACATAGGATTTTGACATTTGTCATGATCTAATCCCTTTATCATTAGGGTTGCTAATGTAGGGGGAGACTCTCCCTCTCAAATCTGATCACAAACACACATAAAATACTATGCAAGAAGGCAGCAAATCAACTTGGAACACATTAAATGGAAGAGAAAACTGCAACATATATTAACTTCAAAATCTGAAAATTAAATACATAAACATGGAGTTCATATGCTCACATACAACATGGGCTTCAAACATACAAAAATCTGCAACATAATGTCTTCAACATTCTGGCATCATTCCGATAGCATCTGGGTATGCAACCACAACTTCTCCAAAAGCCCCCTTCTCCAAATGAATATGCATCAATATATAGAAATTGTGTGAGAAGAAACCACCATTGGTTTCCCAAAACAACCTCCATTAACCACCAAGAATTCTAACACCCAACTTGAGGAGAGAAGGAGAGATAAGAAAATAAAATATAAAATAATTCATTGCCTTCACCACCTTCACATGGACGCCTAACTTTTAGCCAATCATCTTGGTCAATCAAGACACCTTCTTTGACTAACGATGGCCCCAACGGCTCCAAACACGGTCATGCAACAACATGCAAATATTGTGGCACAAACATGCAATTACATGCAAGGCATGCAATTGAATATGCAAACACATGCAATCGAAATGGTGCCCACCAAGAATTGGACGCCCAAGAGGGGTATTTTCCCAATTTTGCCTTAGAAAATATTCATAAATGCATAATTCCGACCACAATTACAATTATAATTTTACCACAAGGGAAATTACAAAGTTGCAAATCAAAATATTTATTCTTCTAACCCCTAAGCCCTTTAATGAAAATAAACAAAAATAAAATAGCATTATTTTTGGTGATGCAAGATTGCTAGTACCTCTAGATGCTCCTGCATCAGACACCTGGGGTAAGAAATTTTTTGTGAATATGGATTCACAAAATGGAGTTGAGTGGTAGTACCACCCTTTCAGATTGTAAGCAATCCTCAACAAACTTCATTATTGAAATTGGTACTTGCAATTGTTTCTTCTTTCTCCTCTTCCAACACTTAATTGGAACAAACTCCCTTCTTTGACAACTCTGCTCTACACTCAACCTCCTGAATGTGGAATCATTTCCACCATAAACCGACTACCTCCTCCTAGTGTAATTCACATCCTCCTCCAATCTTGTGGGATTCAACCCACCATAGTCTGTCCACCTCCACCAATTTGCACCTGCACTTAACTTTGCAACACCATACAAATCCTTCTCCGCATACAAATCATCTCTAGCAAAATCTTCCCGAACTAACCCATCCATAACTTTAAAATCATCATCTTTCTCAAATTTAATAAAATATGATTTACTATTCTCTTTTGCTGCAACCTCATCACACTCACATCCTTCTTTAGAATAATATTTAGAAAAATTTAAATTTACCTTGGTTCCATTCACTACTACAACTTCAACCTTGTCTTCAACATGATATCTCATTGTTTTTATGCCTTTAGAAAGGCATATTGCTGCTGCAAACTGATCTTCCACATTCAAAACAGCGTTAGAACAATAATCTTGAGATTCATCATCCATATTCTCTAACAAATAATTAGGCTCTCTAACCAAGGAATCTTCATCTTCAATACTTTTGAACAAAGAATCATTGGAAAACTCCTCTTTTACCTTCACCTCCTATTCCTCAATTTCAACCTTCTCAAATTGATTAATTGCTGCAACAACTTTATCCATTTCTATATTCTTATCCTTATCAAAACATACATTAAAATCTGATTTTACCTCATTGCCTTTTGTTGCAACTTTCACTGCTGCAATTCTTTCTTCACTATCACTCATCATGTCATTCAAACACAAATAAGATTTGGTTCTAACCTCATCAAAATCAATATTCCTCTATTCGTTACTATTGCAACAAAATTTTCAGCCTCCTCATATCTATCCATCCCATTCATATCATTGACATACAAACCATAATCATCGATGAACTCACAAAATGCAAGTTTTACCTTTTCTTTAACTATTGCAACTTGGTTTTCCTATTTTTCAATGTCCTCCATTGCACTCAACTCTTTTGTTGCTGCTGCAACCTCTGTAATAGCATTATTTTAGTGATGCATTCATTCTCTCTTGTATTATTCATTTTGTAAGTATTTTCTTTTGTAGGAATAGAAAATCTTTGTTTTGTAGAGCTTTTGGGTGGAAGGTGTTTTGGTCATTGTTTGATGTAGCTAGACCTTTGGCAGGTGATCCTTCAGACTCCCGTCGCACACGTGCACAGACATCGGGTGTTAGCCTTTCGAGTCATACCATTTCAGATGTTCCTCAGAAGTTTTCAGAGGCGGTTGGTATTCCTGAGTGGGATAGTGCTATGGCAGATGAGTATTCTTCTCTGATGAAGAATCATACTTGGGATTTAGTTCCTCTTCCCAAGGGAAGAAAGTTGGTTCGGTGCAAGTGGGTGTACCGTACCAAATATGCTGCAGATGGTTCTATTGATAAGTATAAGGCTCGTCTTGTTGCAAAGGGTTTCTCTCAGGTCGAAGGTATTGATTATTCTGAGACCTTTGCTCCTGTTGCGAAGATGAATTCTATTCGCCTTGTACTTTCCCTTGCAGCTTCACAAGGATGGTCAGTATTTCAGATGGATGTGAAGAGTGCCTTCCTTCATGGTGATCTTCATGAGGAGATTTATATGGAGCAGCCACATGGTTTTATTGAGGACTCTTCACTGGTTTGCAGACTTCGTCGTTCACTATATGGTCTCATACAGGCCCCTCGGGCTTGGTATGAGAAGATGGACACTTTTCTGCTTTCTTCTGGCTTCACACGATGTCATTCCAATCCCACAGTTTACATTCAGAGACAGGAGGGTGATCTTTTGATCCTTGTGCTATATGTGGATGATTTGATCCTTACAAGTGGTTCATCCTCCATGATCCAAAATGTTCAGCGAGCTTTGATGGAGCAGTTTGAGATGACAGATCTTGGCCTTCTGCACTACTTTCATGGTTTACAGGTTATTCAGACTTCGGATGGGATTTCCATATTTCAGCAGAAGTATGCTCTTGACATGCTTCAGAGATTTGGCATGCTTGATTGCAAGCCTGCCCCCACACCATTCCAGTCAGGTGTTGTATTGTCTTCCACTTGTACTACTCCTTTAGTAGATGCTACATTATACAAGCAGTTGGTTGGCAGTCTCTTGTACCTGACACATTCACGTCCTGATCTTTCATTTGCGGTTGGTCTTGTCTCTCAATTCTCACATGATCCACATGAGAGTCATTGGCAAGCTTCTAAACAAATTTTGAGATATATTCAGGGCACCTCTCATTATGGTATTCACTATACATTAGGAGATCCTCGAATTATTGGCTTTATTGACTCAGATTGGGCTGGTGATGTCAATGATAGGAAGTCCACTTCTGGGTTTGTTTTCTACCTTGCTTCTGGCCCCATTACATGGTCTTGCAAGAAGCAATCTGCTATTGCATTCTCATCCACAGAGGTTGAGTATCGTGCAACAGTTTTGGCCAGCCAGGAGGTTTTGTGGCTTCGTCAGTCTTTGACTGAGTTTGGTTTTCCTCTTGATGGTCCCACTATTCTTTGGTGCGACAATCAGAGTGCCATTCACATTTCTTGCAATCCAGTGGAGCATCATCGTACTAAGCAGATAGAGATCCACATGCACTTCATACAACAGTTGATTCAGGATGGTTTTCTCACCTTGGAGTACATGCCTTCAGAGGAGCAGGTTGCAAACATCTTCACGAAACCTTTGGCATTGCCTCGCTATCTTCAACTGCGATCGATACTTGGGGTGAACGAAGTTGTCCTTGGGGGGTCTTCATGAGGCTTTCCTTCATGTTTTTTTTACATGCTTTCATCTCTTTTTGGAGTGGAGTTTTTGCCATGAGGCTTTCTCCATTTCCCCACTTTTCAGAGATCTTTTAGTTGTACTGGGTACCTCATCAGGCCTAGTTGCCGGGACCCATTCATGCTTTCTTTTCTTTTTATACATTGGTTTTTAGAGTTGTTTAGCTACTACCTAAGTTACACTTAAGGAGGGGTGTTAGAATTATCATGTATTATTATTCTAATTCTCATGCACTTAAGCTAAACTTAGGTTTGCTTTATTAGTTAACTCAATGCTTTATTTATGTTAACTACAGAGCTAATATTAGATCAATCCGTCTCATCACACAGGATGTTGACATTTGTCATGATCTAATCCCTTTATCATTAGGGCTGCTCTTGTAAAGCATTCATTCTCTCTTGTATTATTCATTCTGTAAGTATTTTCTTTTTGAGGAATAGCAAATCTTTGTTTTGTAGAGCTCTTGGGTGGAAGGTGTTTTGTTCATTGTTTGATCCTGTATCTTGTGTTATTCACAAATCTAACAACTATGAATAAGGAACTTATCTTTTTTAACTCCCAGGACTAACATGAATCTTTCTAAGCTCTAATGCTTCTTGTTGCTTTCGTACTTGCTTAGAGAATGGTATTGTTTTGGCTAAGTAGATTATCAATGCCTTTCCAATATTATGTTTTGTAGGGCATCTAGTGATATCATGACCAATATTTTATGTCAAGAATGATGTAGTTACCCTAAAATTTCCAAGCATAGAGAGAAGCTCTATTTCTAACTCACCATAAACTTGGGCACACATATAAGCTTTTTCTGCCTGTTTTGTTCTATTCTAATGGTGGTTTGTTTGTAAATGAGGCAGGTTTGATGAAGAACCTCCATCAAAACTAACCACTAATAAGTAGGCAATCTCATGGCAGTAAAAGTTTACAATTGATATAGTATGGAATGCCTCTTGGAGTGAGATAGCCTCCTAAGACTAGCTGGAAATATGCCGATAATGCTCTGAGGAAGATGCTTGCCTTAGTATTGACAAAGACATCGTCATATAAGATGCCTCATCATGATTGAACTCGAGCCATCACCATTATCATCCTTGCTTTCTCTTGGACTCCTCATTGTTGTCACATGTCTCCAAGTGGGTTTCAAATTCTTCATGTTGTTAAAGCCACTCATATACTGTAATATCTATTGAAACCTTGGCTTTAGGCATTGGCGAGGTGCCTTGCCTATAGTTGCCAACTTGCTAGAGTATTCCCTAGTCTCATTTGGCCAAAGTAGGCCTACCTCATCCTTGTTGGATATGTAGAATTGTAGTTAGGGTCAGATGTAAGATGTCCAGGTGTCCTAACTTTACTTCTGCCATGCCATGTAGAAATCTTTTTGGCTTATAAACAGAAATCTCATCTTCTTTGAAAGATAAGCTGGTTAATTGTATATGAGACCATTTTAAAAGTCATCCATATATTTTGGCAACCGAATTGGTGTCTTGGATGAATAAGACTGGTGCACTAGCTCACTGGTCTCCAAACAAGGCTTCTTGAGATTGAGATTACGATGTTTGAGGACAAGAATGGGCCCATAATTAGTGAATCATCTCACAGTTCATTGATTACCTAAGTCAATTCCCCCACGTTGTTATATCTCTGTGAGTTTGGGAAGCATGGATAAGATACAGTTCCTATAAAATATTGATAGATGATCTGACTGTTAGTAACTTAAATTGCAAATAACTCTCCCACATCAAGTCATCCATGGTTACTCTTAAAAGCTTCATTCAAATTAAATGCCGCATTCCTCTCTGGAGAGGTCAAGATGGATGTTACCTATCTCTCCTGCACGTCCTTCCCCTTTGGTTGGAGTTCAGCTTTTGACTCTTCTATGTAAGAACATCTATTATGTTATAAACTTATAAAAACTGAGTAAAGAGAATTAGCATCACATTGATAGGCTTGCAATTATTTTAGAAAAAAAATTCATTTGTATCTCTAGTTCTATTCAAGTTTTCTGATCCCATACAAGCATCTGTAACTTTACTCATTTCAAGTTTAACAATAAGCCTTGGTTAGCCTCACATATTTAGCATAAAATGTATGGCATCTGCTTCCTTGTTATAGGAATATATCATTTTGAGTTAAAGGTAAAACTCTTTTGTCATGAACAAGCAACTTGTTAAATTCAAAAGATTCAAGTCTGCAAGTATTTAGAGTTTCAGTGATCCATTCTTGTGCTAAGATCTGAACTGGTTTGACATAACATCAATAATCTCGTGAATGCATTAAACTTAACAGAAATCTCATGCTTCTAGAATTTTCATTTGGGTAACTGTAGTGTAAAAACACTCACTACAAAGAGAAGCATAGCTTTATGCTATAAAATATATTATGGCCTTGAAGAATTGATAGAGCATGCAGACTAAATTGTTAAGTAAAGGTTGCAGCCTTAATCTTATGACAGTTACTATCCTCATCAACTGCTAATCCTAATTCACAATTAATCCAATGGTTTGCAAGGCATTCATGCAGGTTAAGTGAAACATATAGAATTTCTTTTGTGAACCATTAAATTGAGTGCAATTGGGTGAATGACGTAAATGTAAAGACTGACAAGAAACTGACGATATAAGATGATGTGCCAGCCATTGATTTCCATCCAATGGAGCAGATGCAAATTGTCATTCTCAACGTTTCAATCAAACCTGCAGTGGGCCTGTTCCAGTGAGCCACTTATCTCTTGAATCATTAGATAAAGTGCTGCATCAAGGAATCAAACAAACCGCATAAACTTGCAAGTTTCTGTTTAAGGGTGATAGTGCGATCTCCTACCATTGGTGGGAAGGCAGCATGGTGTGGCCTGTGAGCCCTTGATGTTTTGAAGGAAAACAAAGAAATGAAACAATATGGGCCTGAAAGCCATGTGGCAGCAAGATGCTCTTCTTAGAAGTGAAACGAGTTTGCTAGTGTGATAAGGTTTGCAGACTGTTGATATTGATGCTCTGGCATCCAATTGTGCAGCCCACAGGCCGTCCATGTTATAAAGGGAAAATATGATAGCATGCAGATACTTTATATAGGAGATGAATATGGTTGCAGGAATGACAAAATGCAGATGGTAGAAGATCATGCATCCATAGGATTTTAATGTGAGATAAGGAAAGATTGGTTCATGCAGATCCATGCATAAGAATAAAGATAAACACTGTTATGATCATAGTAACAAACCAGCAATAACCAGGATTTACATGTAGTTACTTATGGCTAAACATCACCCAGGCCGCAAGCCATGCTGAGTGAGAACAACACGGCTGGGTTATTGCAGGCTCGGTCAATGCTGGATTGACTGGTCAAATCACATGCCCCCTTTACAAAATTGAGGGTTTTCAAAAAACAAAAAACTGTAAGTTTAGGATTTAGGGTTGGGCGTTTTAAAAAAACTGCAGGTTTAGGATTTAGGGTTTGGCATTTTAAAAAAACTGCAGGTTTAGGGTTCTACACACTCTATTTGGCATTATATAACAATTATTTTTTCTTTGTTTTTATGAGTATTTTAGTGTTTTGTAAATTTCTGTGTTTTTCCCATTGTAAATCGAAGTGTAATTAAATCCATTTACACTTTCAGTTTGCTGTGCTGTTCACATGTAAATATAATGCTTTTATGGTTCACACACATAAAAGGGATCTGGAAAAGTCCTATACCTTCGGTAGATAGCCTTAACTTTTGGTATTCAACATTTTAAAATATTCAAGCCTTTTGTGTTAATTTGCATTTGTTTATTATCTGACATATTCAGTAATGTTGTTGTAGGTCAGTTGTTTGCTCTCCATCTGAATTGTATATGGATTGTTTAACTTGGTAATGTCTATTCTAGTGTTAATTTTCTTGCTTTTGCATCTTATGCGTTGTGCTGTGGAGTACTAGATTTAGAGGATCATCAGTTTTGTACAAAGGATTCTATTGAGTAAGGAAAAAATATTAATCTATTGTGGCACATCGCTCCTTTTATTTCTTACATCTTTTATTATTCTATAACCTTTTTTCATCCAAGCAATAGTAAGTAGTGTTAGAGTAGATGGAAGCTGGCCTTCTTGGAGGTTGTCTCGTAAAAGTCACATAGAAGAGCTCCTGACAAAAACTGTGATGCATTTTTGCTTCAGCGTTTGGGGTCACTCTGGAGTCACTCTTCATGATCTATCATCAGTTTAAGAAACAAATGCCAACTTGTGCAAAAATTTAACACAAATTTTTCCAGAAGCTCTTCTACAAAATCAAATGGACTGGCAAAATTTGATTTTGTATCATTGATAAAAGGCTAAAAGTTATTAAGGCTTCCTTCTAGTGATCACTGATTGTCGGTACAAGAAATTACCTTAAGTCGGGTAAACTGGAGGATCAACAGTACCCATTCCAGCAATGCATTTAGTTTTATTTCAGGATCTTGTTTAAATATATACTTGTACTTTGTAGTAAGTAGGTCATCCAGTGATCCTGTGTGCTGCATGTTCAAGTGTGAAACTAAAATGCAGTTTTAATTATTTTTCAGTTGTACAGGGGTTTGGAAGACACATTGCATGAGGTAGGGTTGGTGTTTTAACAGTGATTGTGCATTGAGTGAGAAAGTGATGGAGGACAGCATAAATGAGGCAATTTGGGAAACATAAAATAGATGTCTAGAATAGGGAAACTTTGCTAGGACGCAGGGGAAACAGGAACCATAGTGGCATTGATAATTTTAAATTACTTTTTGGGGTGTCCATGTTGGTGATTGCATAATATTTTAGTTATTTGGGATGTCAGGAAGGTAGTAAGAGGAAGACAAAGATAATAAAGTTTTGGAGATGTGAAATAGATGTTTGGCATACTGAAAGTCTAGCAGTAGGCATGAACAGGTAAGTTAATGGGAATAATCTCGTATGTTGTCATGTTCCTGATCGCAGCCTGGTCAGAAATGATAAAATAATTGCTGCCAAAGGGGGTTGATGAAAGCACAGTTAAGACTTTAATTAAATACACTGTCATGCCCCGCTAAGTATTAGAGATCATAGCATTCTTTGATCGCAGCCCTTTAAATATAACATAGGCAATGGAAAAAATGGTGGTGCCCAGATATTCCATCAATACATAAAAATAATAATAAAAGTATCTAAATAAAATTAAGAGTATCATGGCAGCGATCCCTAAAGACATTTTATTAAATATTAAAAGGGTTCAAGTCAGCAATTAAGGATGAATAGTTGTGACTTTTGCAAGGCAATGGTTATGAAGAGGTATATCCCTTGCAAATTAGTCTTAGTGAAAGGGTGTGACCTCTTCCCAATTGAAGATATAAAAAAGGAGATCAAATAAGTGGAGAGGGCCATCAATTGGGATCATCGGATCATTGAATGAAGGATATATTGGCAATCAGATCTGGTGTCATGTCTCTGAAATTGCAAACCCTAAAGCCATGAAATACAAATAAATAAATGAAATAAACAACAATATAAATATTAAAAATATAAAAATAAATATTAACCATTTAATATTATTATTATTATTATTATAATAATATAATAATATACATATAAACCTAAAATAAAAATAAATATCTTAAAATAAGAAGACATGAAATAATAATCAGCATCAGCGATTAATACCCATATAGACCAAAGTCTAAGGGAAGCAATTAATATACAGTGATTAATATTCCTTACAGCAATCATGTTCCTTTAAGCAGCATTGGAAATCTGTAGAAAGACCATGAATAATTGCAGCGATTAGAAGTACAGAGGACAGCAATCAATATATGGCAGAAGTAATAGTTAGTAAAAATTGTGGATTAGTTAATAAAGAAATAATAATTAATATATAAATAGTCATGATTCTTCCAAGGATAAGTAATTATGAAAGGGTGTGTTTATTGTTTAATGAATATATGTGACTCTTCCCACCATGGAAGATATATGAGGGGAGAGGAATATAAGCAGATCTAAACACAGACATATAGAGGGGCAGAAAAAGAAGAATAAATATAGAAATAAATCAGGAATCTGAATAAGAACAGCAGAGGTATAAATATGCAGGTCTAAAAAGAGATATATGCAGATCTAACAGGAACATTAAAATAGAAGAAGAAATAAATGAGAAGTCAGGATCGTATCTCTGAATGTAGCAGCAGACATAATCAGATAAGCTCATATAAAATGATTGTGGGAATATATATATATATATATATTATTGACGATTATGCCATAATGATGCTTTCAGCAATTATTAATCTTATTTGTAATAACTTATTTAATCCATTGTTTCTCTTCAAGCAATATGTTCTGAATATTCTTAGATTGCTATTATCAGATCTATCATATATTCAGGTGTATTTCTGCCATTTATTATCTTACATCTATATAAATATGGCCCTGCATAATAAAGGAATATTAAAGGTGTATTTTTTGCAAGTAATTGTTTACCGGTGTATGCTTATTGCTTCTAAGATAATAAAGAAGGATTTCCTATGATTGAATCAGAATTGTGTTGACTGTCTGAAACCCACCCTGTGGGTAGGGCCTATGGTGAAGTGGTAGGGACTAGAAGCCCACTTGCGACCTCCGCCAAATTCCTCAAGAAGGAAGGGCCTGGGGTGAAGTGGTAGGAGCCCAAAAAGCCCAATTGCGATCATTGCCCAATCCTACAAGGTGGCAAGTGTCTTTAGGGGCTGAGACATTGATGGGGAAAGCAGGTACAAGTTGCAAAGGGGGAGGGATGTGGTATACACCCTCTTAGGCTTGGCATATGGCTTCGGGCGGACACATTATGTCCCTTCTCCCAATTTCTTTACATGTTTGCATTGTTGATAACCTCTAAATGTGATGCAATTGTCTAACCCTAACAAGCATATATACATATTTGCATATATTGTTCATGTGGTGAATACAGGATTCCAATCCAAGATTACATCATTAAAGAGATTTATTTAATAAGGTGAAACCCTAACCCTAATTTGTTGCAATTTGTGATCAATAGGCGAATTCTAGGGCAAATCAAGATAGTGGACATTACATTTGGATAAGAAGGCAGTAAGAAATTAGCATTATAAAGTAGTGATAATTTGAATTATAAGATAGTGAGATACAACAAACTTTATATTTCTATAGTAGTTGGTATGCCACTTATTTGAATCCAATATTTATTAGTTTGTGAATTTAGTAAAAAACATATTTATTTATTTAATTAACTTGCTAATTCATCAAGAATCTTAGTATTAGTAATTATTCATATGATTTTCATAAAGCAATCATATCAGGAATTGGCAAGGAAACATAATAGGGAGATGCAGGAGTACGGGTTCCCTCAATTAAGTAGATCACCCATTGAACTGGATTGCTTGTGGGCCAAGGGGTCGATTGACTTGGCTGGTTGTTTGGCGCTCTTGGGCTTAGTTGTGAGGACAGTCTTCTAGAGCCCCATTGTACTTTCTCTAACGTTCCTAATATGGTTGGCTATAGTGTGCATGTTACATTATCATTTTGATTGATGATTATTTTCCTAAATTCAATTGCTATTGTGTAATTTAGGGAAATAATACTTTTGTAAATAAATTGTATTATTAGACTTTATTAATTTTGGGCAAAAATTAGGTACTCCCTCAACAGGGGACATTATAACTAAGGACTAATAATATATATTATCATGGCTTATGAGCTAACGCCAATTTCTAGTGACTAATATTGTGTGTAGGACCTAAACCAGGATTCATATCTTATAAAGGGCATTTCAATTAGTAAACTTACAATCTTAAATGCATTAAATTTCTTATTTTGGATTCTAATTGTGCTTTTAGGGCAAAATCTAGGAATATCCCAAATAGGGGACATTACATACATTGGAAGCATGAAGTGTCCATATTGGTCATTTGTGTCATATTTTAGTTATTTTACATTTATTCATGTTAGCAATCCTGATACATTGGTTATCCAAAGCATATCAAGCTCTTTGAGCTTTGTCATTTTATATGTGACTATTGTTATTTTTATGAAATAAATTTTTTGCCATTGATTTACGGTTAATTAAGGTTGTCATATCATTTGTGACTGCTATTATTTTCTTGAACTGAACCGTATGGTTTTGTTATACAAACCATAGAAGCATAAATCCTCAAGAAATTGCAAAAATCTTCAGTTAAGATGATTTTTTCCCCAAAAATCCCGATTTAATCAGCCATGATTTTCAACAATTTTTAAGGGTTTAAATTGTGAAAAATTGCCCAACCAACCCGTCACAAAACTCTAATTGCATGAATTCACTATTTAATCAAGTTTTTTAGTTAATTTTTAGAACAAAAATGAGCGTTGGGCGTTGGGATGTGGTTCACCATCAAAGATTCACTAGATTTCATTAGGTTGCTAAGGCAAATTGTAGGTAGGCGACCTTGAATGGATGTATATTTCTAATAGATGTTAAGGACATTACAATAGAGACACATTCTTTGGTATGCTTCTATGTTTGATGTTAAGGACATTAACATGGAATGATTAAGGGATTTGTCGCTTTTTTCTATATATTCCACACTACTGTCATTTGCCTTAGGCTTGTAGTAATGCTTTCCATGTATATAAATCCAAAGACACAATTTAGTGGGAAATAGTAGACAATATCATAAATACTAAGTAAGGCTTCTATCTTATTTTTTTAACTTATCTAAATCTTATAAGAGTACTTCCCAAAAGTAAATATTGAAAGCCAAATAAAATTGAAATGAAACTCTATTGGCTTGATATCAACCTTATTTTCTTTGAATTCTTGTGATCCATACTATTCAAAAGAATTTTAACATTTCAATTGTCAACAATAATACCAAGGTGGTTGTTTAGATTATCAAGGTTAGGTTGGGACAAATTTTCTTTTCAGATGCTAACAAAGTGTGATAATTTGGAGCTTCAATTTGACACTGGCCATCAAGTTTTAATGACAAGTGGGTAGGGTAATGACATTCGTATAATCAAGTGGGAAGCATAAGTATATACATAATAGTATATAGACATTGTGGAATCAAAATCATAATGGTTCCTATCAGAAAGATAAAAATCAGCTTGTAGTGCTGAAAAAAATGAACTGTAGCAGTATTTTATATCAAAATGAAGGATTGTTTTGTTTATATTTTAATTTCCTCTATATTTTGCAGGCTTAATGCTTTGTTAATTGGTGAAACTCATTGCTTAAATGCATGCCATGCACTTGTTCGAGAACTATATTCCGTTTAGGATCGTCATATACATGGAGGTTTAGAAGGCTTGCAAGGAGTACAATAGTAGTACATGAATGCTTTAGACATATATAGTGTAGCATTTCATACATGTTAAATAGGTATCAAGAAGACTAATACATGCCTTGAGAGAAGTCATGCTCTAGTCTTGTGGGCTTATCTTAATCCCTCCCGAAATAGGCTTCATATATTTTCTCTTGAACGATCTAGATAGATTTTAGCAGCAACTGTCCCATTGAAAGGGAATGTTCCTCGTGCTTTAATTTTCCATTGAAACTTGTAACTATAATCTCTCAAATTCTCAACTCAAAGACCACCAATGTTTTCAACTCCATCATCCACTTATACACAAAATGAAGGAAAATTTACTTGAATAATAATAACTAAAATTGTGGCTCAAATAGTTTATCTCTCCTTTTGTACTAGCAGGACTTTATTATCTAATGGAAAAATATTTAACACTCCCTTTACTCTTTTACAAATCTGCTAAAATAGTTATCAATGAGAACATTTCAATATCATTTATGGTCTTTTGAGATTTAAGATTTTGTTTCAAAAGCATTTTCTATTACCCTATCTTGAGCTATTTGATTCAAAACCTATTAAATTGAACTTTGCAAATGCTTCTTTTGTCATATAATTTCTCTCTCACACTCTTCATATAGTTCTCTTTGACATTGTTCTAGAAATTGCAAGTACTGTTAAATCACAAATATGAACCAGTTGATTCTCTTTTTGCAATTTATGATGTTTGCTCTGTTGTACCCAAAATTAATTTTTGCTTCAATAAGGCATTTTGATTAAAATGATCTAAATCATGTAAAATTGTTGTCAAAAGTCCGTTTTAGGTCAAACAAAACATAGGCTTTTTGTGGGTTTATGTCAAGGAAGATGCTTACAAAATTCTGAAATTTTGAAAATTAGGGTTTCGTACCCTTGTTTTTAGGAAAACTCCTGAAAATAAGACCTTTCTTGAATTAGTTGAAAATGATTTGATAGGATAATTTGACTTCACGATTGCACTGGTCAAGTCAAAATCACCAAAAAGTTTGTTTTACTCTAGTGGGTCTACTTCATTTTTTTAGGAGAAAAGCTAGGACCTCCGCAACCATTAATGGCAGATGGCCAGTACTAGGTACCAAAATCTAAGCCTCAAAAACTTCAATGAAGAATCCATTGTGAAAGATGCTTTGCGATAGGGATTTTAAAAAGTGAAAAATGCTGAAAATTGACTCAAGTTTAAGATGTACGCCTTGCTGCTGCTGAAGAGGTTACGGTCAAATGCCTTAGCCATTTTTCAAGCACCCATACACGCAACATGGTGAAAGTGATTGCTAATCGTCGACGAGAAACACTCAAACTAGTCAAAGTACACGGTGGATGCAAAGTGCGAAGAGATGAGGATTTTAAAAGAAAATGATGAAACTGCAGCCAAAAGCACCCTTGCTGGCCAGGGGCGCCCATGAATTCAAAAGGTCAAAGGCAGTCATCAAGTTTTGCCAAGACAGTCATCTCCTTTGTGATCTTGCTGGCTCTCTAGCGCATCATCAAGGAAGTTCACCTGATTCATCAATCACCAACAAACAAGGGTGAAGACATAAGATGTTGAAAGCATATATCATCAAAGATTGAAGTCAAGCAAGTTCACTTGATTCATCAATCACCGGCAAATGAAGGCGAAGATAGAAGATGTTGAAAGCATATATCATCAAAGACTGAAGTCAAGCAAGGCAAAAGCGCCTTTGCTGGCCAGGGGCGCCCATCATTTGGAGCCACTTGTTGTGGTTTTCAGTGACTGCTTTCTACAAGGCATTTGCTTAACATCCTTTCAGCTTCACGATCAATCCGATTGCAAGCTCATAGGACTCGTCAAGCATTCACAAACGAAAATCAAGTGTAAAACGCTGAAAGCAAAGGTAAAATGAAGAACACGAAGAATTGGCTAAGTGTTAAGGAAATTGCACCTTCCTAGAAATAGGCGCACAACTTTTTGAGCAATCAGATGCAGTCTTCAAGCTCCTTAACCTCCAGGAAGTCCTTCTCTTTCTCGATCAATCTCAGCAATGAGACCGTCAACAAATTCAACAGATAAATCAAACATTTGACGACAAAGATCAAACTGGGACAGTTTGTGAAAGGTTGCAAATTGAAAATGACAACACAAAAAGTCAAAAGTGCTCCTGTAGGCTAGGGGCACCCAAGCTTTTGAGACCTCTAAACCAACTTTCAAAACTTGCGAAGCCAGTCATCCTTTCCAAGACTGAACTGGTTATCCATCCCATGTTTCAGCATGCTCATCAGAATCATCAGTCATCGGTGATCTCTGATCAGAGCACCGAGGGTCAAATTGGAGGAATTGAAGAACACCCAAGAAACTAAGTCTAGTGAAAAGTGCACCCTCTTGGGAAAAGGCGCCCAAGAATTTGAGGCATCAGATTCAGGTTTTGAGCTTTACAGCTCCCAAGCACACTTCTTCAAAGGTGATTC
Organism: Sequoia sempervirens; assembly: GCA_007258455.2. Classification (NCBI taxonomy): domain Eukaryota; kingdom Viridiplantae; phylum Streptophyta; class Pinopsida; order Cupressales; family Cupressaceae; genus Sequoia; species Sequoia sempervirens. The sequence goes on along the minus strand of VDFB02251934.1, from coordinate 1,095 downwards.
AACTCAACAATGGATCTGTCACTAGCACTCCAAGATCAATTGAGCAACCAGAATCAAGGATCGAACAGAGGCATTTCATCACAGAAAAAGAATGAAAAATGTTCAATTCCTCAACTTGGACACCTGAAGTCAAAATAGGCCTAGTTGACTGAAGTTGTCCATTTTGAAAGCCTTTTCATGTTTAAAACGTCCCCAAATTGGTGGAAATCAGTTCTGTGAACTCTTGATCAGGCAAATTGACTCCTCAATCATGTGTTGGCGCCTAAACTTGATCAATTCAACATCAAACAATATATATCAAGCCTAGGCGTCATTATTCATCATTTCTCTTTGCAGGTTGAAGCTCAAGAACTAGTATTTTTCTCTCCAAACATCATTTGAAGATCTGATAGAGGGATTTCTCAGCGTTCTTCATGTTTTCAAGAATTAGTTGCACAAAGGGACAATATATTAGAGTTTACATCTCCAGGCGTGATTGGGTTTAACCCCTGGTGGTTCTCTGATTCAAACCCTAATTGTCTTTTGAAGGTTTTTTGCAAGTTTTCAATTTTTTTGTGTTTTTTGAAGTTTTCCACAGGCAAAATGAAAATTGCGATTTCTCTAGAAATTGATAAAAAAATTCATAAAAAATTCATACAAGCTTAAAATGCATAGAATTTGTTCAGAATGGATAGGCGTTCCTTTATTTCATCTTTTCCAGAACATACAATATAGAAATCTGAACATGTAAAGCAATACTGAAGACTTTATTTAAAAACCTGGTATCTTAATAATGGCGGCTGCTGTAGCTGATAATGGTACAGCCAGAAATTGATGAAGGATCTTCCAGCTCGAATCCCAATGCAAAGTGTCCAGTAAACCAAGCGCCTCAATGTAGAATCACCAGAGATAGATGAATAATGGCGTTTCCTCAGAAGATGTGAAAGTACGGCCTGAAAAGTACAGAAGTACGGCCTGCTGCAGCAATAAGAAAAAAGTACGGCCTCCTTGGGATTTGTGCCAGAACACTGAAAACTAATCTCTGCTCCAGTCGCCTATGTCTGCTGATGATTTCCTCCGAAAACCTCTGCCAAAATGGATGAATAAGCACAATCT
>VDFB02251933.1:0-25891 GCA_007258455.2 Sequoia sempervirens | reverse complement strand
AGCAACTGTCCAATTGAAAGGGAATGTTCCTCGTGCTTTGATTTTCCATTGAAACTTGTAACTATAATCTCTCAAATTCTCAACTCAAAGACCACCAATGTTTTCAACTCCATCATCCACTTATACACAAAATGAAGGAAAATTTACTTGAATAATAATAACTAAAATTGTGGCTTAAATAGTTTATCTCTCCTTTTGTACTAGCAGGACTTTATTATCTAATGGAAAAATATTTAACACTCCCTTTACTCTTTTACAAATCTGCTAAAATAGTTATCAATGAGAACATTTCAATATCATTTATGGTCTTTTGAGATTTAAGATTTTGTTTCAAAAGCATTTTCTATTACCCTATCTTGAGCTATTTGATTCAAAACCTATTAAATTGAACTTTGCAAATGCTTCTTTTGTCATATAATTTCTCTTTCACACTCTTCATATAGTTCTCTTTGACATTGTTCTAGAAATTGCAAGTACTGTTAAATCACAAATATGAACCAGTTGATTCTCGTTTTGCAATTTATGATGTTTGCTTTGTTGTACCCAAAATTAATTTTTGCTTCAATAAGGTATTTTGATTAAAATGATCTAAATCATGTAAAATTGTTGTCAAAAGTCCGTTTTAGGTCAAACAAAACATAGGCTTTTTGTGGGTTTATGTCAAGGAAGATGCTTACAAAATTCTGAAATTTTGAAAATTAGGGTTTTGTACCCTTGTTTTTAGGAAAACTCCTGGAAATAAGACCTTTCTTGAATTAGTTGAAAATGATTTGATAGGATAATTTGACTTCATGATCACACTGGTCAAGTCAAAATCACCAAAAAGTTTGTTTTACTCTAGTGGGTCTACTTCATTTTTTTAGGAGAAAAGCTAGGACCTCTGCAACCATTAATGGCAGATGGCCAGTACTAGGTACCAAAATCTAAGCCTCAAAAACTTCAACGAAGAATCCATGGTGAAAGATGCTCTGCGATAGAGGAAATTTTTAAAAGTGAAAAATGCTGAAAATTGACCAAGTTTGGAAGATGCACGCCTTGCTACAAGGAAGAGGTTATGCAGTCAAATGCCTTAGCCATTTTTCAAGCACCCATACACACAACATGGTGAAAGTGATTGCTAATCGTCGACGAGAAACACTCAAACTAGTCAAAGTACACGGTGGATGCAAAGTGCGAAGAGATGAGGATTTTAAAAGAAAATGATGAAACTGCAGCCAAAAGCACCCTTGCTGGCCAGGGGCGCCCATGAATTCAAAAGGTCAAAGGCAGTCATCAAGTTTTGCCAAGACAGTCATCTCCTTTGTGATCTTGCTGGCTCTCTAGCGCATCATCAAGGAAGTTCACCTGATTCATCAATCACCAACAAACAAGGGTGAAGACATAAGATGTTGAAAGCATATATCATCAAAGATTGAAGTCAAGCAAGTTCACTTGATTCATCAATCACCGGCAAATGAAGGCGAAGATAGAAGATGTTGAAAGCATATATCATCAAAGACTGAAGTCAAGCAAGGCAAAAGCGCCTTTGCTGGCCAGGGGCGCCCATCATTTGGAGCCACTTGTTGTGGTTTTCAGTGACTGCTTTCTACAAGGCATTTGCTTAACATCCTTTCAGCTTCACGATCAATCCGATTGCAAGCTCATAGGACTCGTCAAGCATTCACAAACGAAAATCAAGTGTAAAACGCTGAAAGCAAAGGTAAAATGAAGAACACGAAGAATTGGCTAAGTGTTAAGGAAATTGCACCTTCCTAGAAATAGGCGCACAACTTTTTGAGCAATCAGATGCAGTCTTCAAGCTCCTTAACCTCCAGGAAGTCCTTCTCTTTCTCGATCAATCTCAGCAATGAGACCGTCAACAAATTCAACAGATAAATCAAACATTTGACGACAAAGATCAAACTGGGACAGTTTGTGAAAGGTTGCAAATTGAAAATGACAACACAAAAAGTCAAAAGTGCTCCTGTAGGCTAGGGGCACCCAAGCTTTTGAGACCTCTAAACCAACTTTCAAAACTTGCGAAGCCAGTCATCCTTTCCAAGACTGAACTGGTTATCCATCCCATGTTTCAGCATGCTCATCAGAATCATCAGTCATCGGTGATCTCTGATCAGAGCACCGAGGGTCAAATTGGAGGAATTGAAGAACACCCAAGAAACTAAGTCTAGTGAAAAGTGCACCCTCTTGGGAAAAGGCGCCCAAGAATTTGAGGCATCAGATTCAGGTTTTGAGCTTTACAGCTCCCAAGCACACTTCTTCAAAGGTGATTCAACTCAACAATGGATCTGTCACTAGCACTCCAAGATCAATTGAGCAACCAGAATCAAGGATCGAACAGAGGCATTTCATCACAGAAAAAGAATGAAAAATGTTCAATTCCTCAACTTGGACACCTGAAGTCAAAATAGGCCTAGTTGACTGAAGTTGTCCATTTTGAAAGCCTTTTCATGTTTAAAACGTCCCCAAATTGGTGGAAATCAGTTCTGTGAACTCTTGATCAGGCAAATTGACTCCTCAATCACGTGTTGGCGCCTAAACTTGATCAATTCAACATCAAACAATATATATCAAGCCTAGGCGTCATTATTCATCATTTCTCTTTGCAGGTTGAAGCTCAAGAACTAGTATTTTTCTCTCCAAACATCATTTGAAGATCTGATAGAGGGATTTCTCAGCGTTCTTCATGTTTTCAAGAATTAGTTGCACAAAGGGACAATATATTAGAGTTTACATCTCAGTGTGATTAGCCGAACCCTGGTGGTTCTTTGATTCAAACCCTAATTGTCTTTTGAAGGTTTTTGCAAGTTTTCGATTTTTTGTGTTTTTGAAGTTTTTCACAGGCAAAATGAAAATTGCGATTTCTCTAGAAATTGATAAAAAATTCATAAAAAATTCATACAAGCTTAAAATGCATAGAATTTGTTCAGAATGGATAGGCGTTCCTTTATTTCATCTTTTTCAGAACATACAATATAGAAATCTGAACATGTAAAGCAATACTGAAGACTTTATTTAAAAACCTGGCATCTTAATAATGGCGGCTGCTGTAGCTGATAATGGTACGGCCAGAAATTGATGAAGGATCTTCCAGCTCGAATCCCAATGCAAAATGTCCAGTAAACCAAGCGCCTCAATGTAGAATCACCAGAAACAGATGAATAATGGCGTTTCCTCAGAAGATGTGAAAGTACGGCCTGAAAAGTACAGAAGTACGGCCTGCTGCAGCAATAAGAAAAAGTACGGCCTCCTTGGGATTTGTGCCAGAACACTGAAAACTAATCTTTGCTCCAGTCGCCTATGTCTGCTGATGATTTCCTCTGAAAACCTCTGCCAAAATGGATGAATAAGCACAATCTGTGATCTCTGTGTGAAATCACCAAGTGCAAGCTTCAGCTGGTATTTCACAGCCTCAGTCTGCCTGATCTCTGAAGAGTTTTCGTTCTCCAGAAACGATCGTCTGCCAGAAACCCTAGGGTTTGCAAACTCCAAAGCTCAGATGCAAGAAGACAAAATTGAATAATAAACATGATAGTTCGATTTTGCCTGTTGAAAGGTATATATTGCCTTGAAGGAAAAATTCGACCCAAATCTCCATTTTAATAAATCATTTAAATTAATGATTTAATTTGCACTTTTGACTTAGGAAAAATAATCAATTATTGGCGCCCCCTTTTTAATGAATATAAATACTCATTAATTCACCTTTTAATAATATATTATAAAGTATAATTAAATACTTTATAATTAAGCCAAATAATTAAATATTTAAATATTTCAATAAAGTGACTTTAGTATAAAGTCAAATTATTAAATATTTAATAACTCCTTAATTACTCCTTATTTCTCCGTCAAATCAACCAACTGCTGAATTGGGTCGATTCTGAGCTGAAAGGCTGAACCAGGTGCCCTGCCCGAAATAGCAGCTTCCGCCTGACCTAACTTTCTAAAAATAGAAAGTTTCACGAAATGCTCATTTGGAAGATTCTGCCGAAGGCCAACTGATACAAGCGCAAACGGAGCTACCAAACGCGAGCAGCGGCTCGAGGATGATCCTCTACACACTCACAGCTGACCTATGAGGATCGAAATAGCCAGAGCAACCTTGTCACGAATTTTGTCGACTAGGGCCGAGGACATGGCGGTGATTGAAGATTCAGAGAGGCAGTTTATAACTTCCAAACTTCTTCCCCTCTTTTTCTTCTATTCTTGTCTTAGATCTTCTTACATGTCCATGTAAACGGTAGTTATTCACAGATCTAACCTTCTAGGTATGATCAACACAACAATTTCAACAAAACCCACGTGTCAGATTCTTCCAGAAAAAATGAACAAAGCTGGGTTTATTCGACTTTGAAACACCACAAATACCCATGTCGGTTACTAGGAAAAGTAATGCTTTGTTGCTTCACTGCTTCTACTGCTTCTAAAGCTTCTGCCCCGAGTTCTTACATGTACAAGGAAAAGTGACTTTTTGGAATTTCTGACGTTTTGGGTTCATTCAGAAAATTATTCCCAACAAAACCCATGTCTCAGAAAACTTCATAAAAAACACTTCTCAGTAAGGCTATTTTTAGCAATTGCAGAAAAAGTTATCTAAATAGTATCGTGTGCCCAGTCAATCTTCAAGGTTTTCAGAATGTAGTTCTCTCAAGTCAAATACAAGACCAAAATGGTCTTAGTTCATGACTTTCTGAAAACGATAAACACCAATCTGCATCGAGCACACCTAGAGGTCAACTTAGAAAAGATGGAAGGCATAGACCAATGCACACTACAGAATATCGAGCAATCCGGATTGCTTGAGGCAGCATCAATTCCCATCTTAGTGGAGAGTGTAGAATTTGTAATAGCTTGTGTTAATTATAACCCTATTGCACAAGAGATTCGATTAGTGGATGGGCGAGTAATATGCAACCTCAAGCCTAGGGATATTGAAAGGTGCTTCGCCATTCCACCATGTGCGAAAAACTTGGTCGTGTCTATGAGAGAGTGCGGAAAGGCATTCAATGCGTCAAGAGACAAATGTCAGAAGAGGATGGCAGAAAAATGGCTTAAAGAGAAAAGAGCCAACTTGTCGAAGAATGTAGGACGTGGAGAGTTAAGAGATGAATATGCAGTAATGATTACTCTACTCAAACGTATTATTGGTCAAGAAGAGGCAAACAAATTCCAATCATGGATGTATCATTGCTAAAATTGTGAGCGACAAAGAACATTATGATTGGCCCTGCCTGATCAGTGATATGCTCCACAAATAGATGACTAGTTTCTTAGAGGCTCACAAATTTCATATGTGTTCATATCTCATATATATGATAGCCTTCCAAGGCCAACTTGTTGAACAATGTGGGAACTTTGGGTGTGCAAAAGGTTCACGAGGATTTCTCATAGCTTGAGTTCACACAATCAGAAAGACATATCAAGCGAGCAAATGATCTCTTCTTGATGCACACTGTGAGAGACCTCGATCATGAGTTGCATATATGCATATCACTAGTAGCCAAGTAGGCAATGGTAGATTGGGTGGATTGGTTCATCTAGTTCCCCACCTTTACCTACATCCACGTGTATGGGTACTCGAGTCATCCTGCCATGTTACCCTGCTATCCATCAGATAGGGTGGTCTTCATGGAATTCTTGCAATAGTTGCATGAGGTACTTTCTCTTTCGTGTCACAAACGCAAGATGGCCACAAACTTTCCTTTTGAGATGGGACTTTATAGGTGCAAGATAGCAACTGATGCCAAGGCTATGGGCCAAGAGATGGTGAGACTTAACCTTAAGTATCTCATTGAAAGACGGTCATATGAACCTTGGGGTCATTATTTAGCACACTTTGGTCAATACGATTCACACAAGTGTTCCATGGAGGACTATTGGTTCAACTATGAAGATGAGTTTGAAGTACGAAGACACAATTACAGTCAGGTTCAAACTTCCACAAATTGCTGACTTCTTGTCAAAGGACGTGGAAGGACTATCCGATGATGATGGGGAAGTTATTCTTCCCTCATTCTTCGTAGATCAGGTTGACTCAACCTCTTCGAGCAGTGGATTGGTATACCAAGGAAAGTATGTCTATTGAGGAAAGAACCAGCAGAGTTGTCAGAAACAACTAGCTCTACTTGGACAGTAAAAGGACAAGGTAGTTATTCCCAACATAGAGTCGCCACTGGTTCATTCTTCACTACCTTCCACGTCAAGGGCTAAGCCCAGACAAAAGACATGGAGTAACCCTCCTAGAGGAGCCGGAATGTCAGGTCATACAAGGGGAAGAATGTAAATTGCTGATACAAATCAGCAAGAGGTACATGTAGAGACAGCCACAAACATAGCTGAGCCAGTCATGGAAACAGTTGCAGCTGAGACAATACCAAAGATGGAAGCAAAGCCTCCCATTTCGTCACCACCACAGCAGTTGCCGATCCATATTGACTTAGAGCCAGATTCGCCACCATGCGACACTGCAACACAATCCCACTTGTCAGGAATTCAAGGGCCTAACATCCATCCTTCTAGAGAGGTTAGTCAAGATTCATCTTGGCTTGAGAATCTCCTGGGAAGGAGGAGAGAGAGGCCGTCCTACCAACTAAACTTCATAGAATTTGACCATGTCCCTCAGGACATGCTAGAGAAGAAGCTCAAGAAGCAAGTCCATGTGGGAAAGAATGCTGACAATGAGATCATCATTGAGACTGCTACACCACTCGAAGACAGAAATGCAAATGAGGTAGAGGTTGATGACTTCACCTTGTTGAAGGTCAACCTCAGCAAGACCACGCGTTAGGTTGAGGCAGATCTCCTTGAAGTTGTGTCAGTGAGTGTCAAACAAAGAATGGCGAAGGACGGAAAAGATAAGGCAGCCCTAAAGGTTGAAAACCAGCAGCTGCGACTGTATATATCCAACTTGGTGCATGGTACATCAAACATCTTTGCCTTGCCTCCACAGATGCTAGACCTCTCTGCGGAACAAAATCAGCTAAGTCAGCTGATCCTATATGGAAAATACTTGAGAGATCAAGTGGAAGAATTCGTCATCAGGGGCCGATGTATACTTGCAGAACTGTACCAGCTAAGGTGTAGAGCCCATGACCTTCGTGCGGGATTCAGGAATTAGAGTGAGATACAACAGAGAAGAGGCCTGTGGATGAGATCACTATCTCAGACTTGTAGATGGCGTACAATTCAGTTACTACAGAGGAAAACAAGCAACATCTTTACACTTGGAAAGAACAACTTGCATACAAAGTGAAAGCTTATGATACAATCTCTGTGGAATTGATTGAGTACCAACAGATTGTGGCAGGTGTTATCAAGTTTGTGAGAACGTTGGTAACATCTATCCCTTGCCTTTACCAGCATGAAGGAGGTGCATACATTGAGCTAGTTGAGGTAAAAACATAGTTTCAGGTTCTCATCCGTAGCAGTTTTGCGGTGATCCTATTGATTGCGGAGTCGGTCTGAGAGTAGTCACTTGGTTAGAGAATTGTTATTTCGAGGTGATAAGTGTAAACTCTAAGTTAAATACCCCTCTAGAATAGCATTTATGACACAGGAGTTAATTTGATGCCTCTTTCCAAGTTAACTCACTGTCCCACTAATTGTGCATTCTATTTCCACTAATTATGGATGTCTATTTTGGAGGCACTTTTGTATATTGGAGTTTTCTTTTAATTTAGAATCAGTTAACTGAAGTAGACTTTCTAGTTAACTGTTAGGTTACCTACTTTTAGACATAGGAATAAATCTTGCTGATTGGCAAGAACTCATTGTTAACTCAAAGAGATTTTAGGGTTGCCTACTCCTTTGAGCTTCTATAAATAAGAGCATCCTTGCTCATTATTCTTTAACTTTTATTACTACACAAAATTGCTGCGCCGTTGTGCCATCAAGCTTGCAAGTCAATATCTGTTCACTCTTGGATGAGAGTTATTTGGTTTGATCACAATTGTGTATGATTTCATACCTTTGCTGTCCCAAATCTTTGTAAATCGTTGGGCAAGTTTGAAGAAATAAATCAAAAGGAAAATGTGCAATTTGATCCAAAGTTTCAAGTTCTATCAACGTTTGTTTTTATAATCTATTGTTTCAATCTACACCTTGGACAAGTGCCGATGCCTCCTTGGGAATTTGGAGATTAATGGTTATTGTTTGATGTTGTTTTATGATCTAGATTTCAGCCTACACCTTGGATAGGTGCCGTCACCTCCTCGGGAATCCAAATATTCAGTTCATTGTTCTGTGTTGTTTCTAGTAATCTACATCTTAGCCTACACCTCGGACATGTGTCGTCACCTCCTTGGGAACCCTGAGATTTAGCTTACCGTATGAGTGTTTGCTTGCATAAGACCTTATTCCAGCATAGATCTGAAAGTTCAGAGCCTTTAGATGCATTTTGAGAGACGGTTGGCCCAAGCGATCCAACCATTCCCCAAATATTGCTCCTACACCCTCTTGCTTTGTTTTACTTGAGGAGGTAGGATAGTTTAGCCTAGTTGTAGTTAAGGCCTGCAAAAACTAGAGAAAACCTTAGCCGCAACGCATTGAGTTTTATCACCCTTGTGCCCTTCCGTTGAGTAAAAAGATAGAAAACTTAGATCAGTTTACTTTTTATGCAATAATAGCAAAAGAGGGAGCTTCCCCTCCTAATTTGAAGAGTAGTTACTTTTGAGAATAGCCGTCCGTTGCCAATATGCATTCTAGAGGTGCAAATTGTAACACCAACATGCTCGGCAAAGGAAAACTGTCTTTTTAATGACTTTCTTGAGCCTGAGGATTTTGAGATCCTAGAGGCCAACTTGGATAGTCATGAGGTTGAATGACTTAGGAGGGGCTTTGAACCAAGAGCTTCACCATCAGGACCTACAACCCTCTAGCATAGCTCTATTTGTAGTAGCAAGAGCCATTGATTTTTTGGAATTTTGCAGTTAGTTTATAGGTTGACTTTGTACAAACTATATAGTAATTGAATTTTAATCAACTGTAACCATCTAGTTATTATTTATGTACTATGAAGCATAGTTGAAGACTTGCTAAAAAACTTGCCAAGCCAAAAATTGGAGAGTTTTTAAAACTCCTCGGCAAAAACTAAAACTCGGGAACTTAAAAAATTGCTTAAATTTCATTAGAAACACTTTTTTTTGCAAAATTCAATGACAAGATGAATCCAATGAGTCCATAAATGAGTACAAAAGTGTTTTCTATTAATTTTGATTGACTTTAATGCAAATTGATTACAAAATAGCATTCTCATGCGGAATCCCGATGGCTAAAAGCTTGAAAGTCTGATACATGAAAATAGTAAAACTAGAACTAGAAGAAAATACTAAAAAGTAACTAAATACAACATGCTAGGCTTTCCTCTTCCCTAGTCTAGCAGCAACTAGGGAAGGGGTGGGTCCTCTAGGCCTGCCGCGTGTGGTGGTGGCGGTGGCAGTGCTACTGTTGCTCGCTCCTCAGTTGGCATGGAAGGTCGAGTATCTGGCTCTAGAAAACTCTCATCCACATCCTCAGGAATGTCCTCCAACCCTACATCTCCTGATGCACCCATATCCTCCATTGCTTGTCTCTCGAAGTCAAGGATCTCGTCTGCGGTAAACAATGGAGGCTGCTCATCTTGCCCTATCCAATCACTGTAAGGATCTATCTCATCTAAATCAATAGGATCTAGTGATTTTTCTTCTACTCTCTTTGTGTGCAACTGAAGGTTGTATTGCACAAAGACAAGGTCATTGAGGCGCTTTTGTGCTAACTCTCAAGTGTTTTTGAAATGAAATGAACATCAAAAAAGATGTTTTCAGCTTTAAGTTTTGCATAGCCGAGTTTTTTCGAAAAACTTGGCAAAAACTCGCAAGTTTTTCGAAAAACTAGGAAAAACTCATCCAACAAAAACTCACGAGTTAAACTTAAAAAAACGTTTTAAAAAAATGCGTGAGTTTTTTTAAAACTAAACAGGATTTTTTGCAAGTTTGCAAATTATGCTATAGGTATGCTTTGTGCATTGCAATGTGATTAGCGATATGAAAATAAACAGAAAAATCCTATTTTCTACAATTCATAGGTTGAACTCTATTTTATTTGTTAAGTTGTATCTCTATGGTATGGAAATGCCCTTAAATTTTTTTAAAAAGTAGTTTTTGTCTCTTTTTTCTACAATTTTTTACGTTTTTTTAAATCCGATTTTTTCAAAAAATCTTATACTTTTGGTTTGCTGATTTTTTCCCCAAACAATTTTTTCTGCTATGATACAGACAATTAATATTGTTGTATCATATTTGATTACTATTATTTTCTTGAAATAAAATATCTGGTTTTGATCAAGCTTTTAATTAAGATGAAGTTCGAATTCATACCTGCATTTACTACGACATACTTCTTGCAACTTGGTATAATGTAATAATAGGAATGGAATGCTTGTAGAACTCAGTTCTTAACTACTGCTGAATTCGTTGGTCTTGTTTTATATTGTTTCTTAGAATTGTGATCAAGCATTAAAAATGGCATGATCTCAATCTTTTTACTGTTATTGACGTTTCCAGAGCATGTCTTTAAAATAATTTTTGTGGTTGAGATTGACAAGGTTGGGTCTGGAAATGGTGTCTGGGACTGTTATGTAGACTGTGAGATGCAGAGAACTGTGCTTAAGCTGCTTAATTATACAATGAGTTTTAAGAGAAACAAAGTTCAATTTTTAGTATTTGTAGTTTCACACAGCCTTTGTGTTTTAATTTGTTCAGTACTAACTTGTTTGAATACATACATTTAACAAGATTCAGATATTGCTTTTAATGCTAATTGAAAACAGCTTGCCCGCTAAGCACTCATTCATGGTAATTTGATTTCTGGTAATTCCTTGTTATGTATAATAGTTACTGATAGATGTTGATCATTACAAACTGAAGTGTATTTTCTTCCTAAAAATTATATGGTTTGTGTATCTCTCTCTCTCTCTCTCAAATGACAGAGGGAAAACGCTAGACTAATCATGGACCCACCCAAGGACACCTTGTAAAAAAAATAATCTGTAAGTAATGTAACTTAAATGAACTAGAACTCTGAGGATGAAACATACTTCTTTATAACTAATTTGCAATATTATGTCATTCAAGTGAATAGGTTTTAATCTGATTAGTATTGATTTGACGGTGATGCATTTTGCTGTATGGTAGTATCTGTATCAGGGGATAATTGAAATGGTTGAAATGTCTCATTATTTACTGTTTCCTTTGGTTAATAGACTCTGATGGATACCGGCCAGATGCATATTCTGATCAAGTTCTTCGACTTGGTTGGATTGACAGGAAAACTGAGTTTCCTAATCCTAATGAAGAGGTATGCTGTGTCTTATCTCTGCTATGCATTTATTTGATGATAGAATAAATTACCTTATGCTTACAGTGTTAAATGAAGTGCATGTATTGCATTACATAGAATATTGTACATCTTGCATGATATTATCCTTTACAAAATAAAAGAAACATTTAAACACAGCGGTTTAAAGCAATTTTGAGTATGGTTAGAACAATTATCAATTAGATGGGTAAACTAATCAATCAGATGCTGATAACAACACTTGGATTGACTATATTTTGTGTGAGGTACATTTTACACCCAACATCAACTTGGACTTTTGGGGTGTGTATGTGGGTTGTTGGATACATAGGGAACATTGAAGGCTGACATTGTTAAAGATATGTAACTAAAAAATGGAACAAACTTAAGAAAACTTAATTGGAAATGTAGCACATGCCACAGGGAACTGATATATGGTGAGAGGTATTCAAAAGATTTGAGGTGGTGCCAAAGAATTAGTACAAAAACATAGAAATTTGCATTTTGAGTTGTTTGGATACATCTCGTTTATTATCAGATCTATACACATCAAGATGGGTCTGTGTTAGCATACCATATTGGCACAACATTTAAAGAAACAGCTTGTTAAAAATTCAAACCCAATGTATGATCTGACTTAGTAGTATTGAATTTTAAGCCTTCTTTCTTGATGACCTTGGCAAAGTCCTCATGTCCAATACACTGTTTTTTAAGCTTTACATGATATGACTAAAAATTAGAAACTAAGACTGATCCATACTGAGCTTCACCTGATTTGCGATTCCTTTTATATATGATTGATTTACTACAAAAACAGCACAAAAACAAGACTTGGTTTGGATGAAGGTGCGTAAGCGTTGGAGATGTGAGTGTCAAATATAACTATAAAGTTCTTTACTATTCTGGTGTTCTAATTTCCCTTTTGTATACATTACAATCATGGCACATGATACTATTATCCTTATAGCACTCCCAAACAAGATTGTGTTTGTGTACAATGCCTTCAAACATAAGTTAATGAAGGAAAAATACAAAAAAAAGTATGGAAGATGAACCAGCTTGCTTACCATGTAACCAAATTTCTATACTCCACCAGAATATGTGTATTTGGAATGCCAGTTAGCGATAAAATTCAAATCAGGCCTACTAAAAAGAAACTAAAACAAAAGGACTAACCATTTTTTGATTTCCACGATTGCCTTGTGGTGTGAGGAAATAGCATACATGGGATTAACCTTTTGGGAGAAAACAAAAAGTGATTAAAGGGATGCTTTTGATTCCCAAGGTCACCTTGCTGTGTGAGGGAAGATCATATGCACCCGTAAATCACAAAAACACGACAAACAAGTTTTTTAACCTTAGAAATAGAAATGTGGGGTGTGGAGACAAATACGTACAAGGGATACTTTTGATTCTCAAGGTTAATTTGCGGTGCAAAGGAAGAGCATATGCACCAATTGGACACACAAGTCTAAAAAACAAGTTAACTTACTTTAAATAAAAGAAATGAAAACACACAAAAGATGTCTAAAGTTGTTTCTTTGTCAAATGAACCTGCAACACACCCGTTAGTATTTTGATGTTATGAGTGGTCTTCAAATAAATGACCATGCAACAAGAGAGCCTTGCAATGATTTAGTGTTAGCAGGAAAAGTCCAAAAAGTAAGAAAGTAGTTAATTGGGAGTGGATGTGCTGCTACAGTGTATACGCCACAAAAAGTGCGCATAAACCATTACATTGAGCACTTGCACTGAATGATTAAAAATCAAAGTTTCCAGAAAGCAGAAATGCTAAACAAAATTTTATAAATGCTAAACAAAATGCAGAAATGCTAAACAAAATGCAAAGATGCTAAACAAAATGTAGAGACACTAAACAAAATTCATAAATGCTAAAAGGTAGTGTAAAAATGTTGAAAAGACAATGTGGAACCCTAAAAGGCACATACGCCTCGAATCAATTTGCCTATGCCACTCTGTATGTAGGTGTGCTATTGGGAAGGGCACTTGCATTGAAACTCTATTAGAAAGCCCAAATGCACATACACCACCCATGTGCCATGGGACAGTGCAGTTGCACAATGAGTTAGGGTTTAGGGTTTAGTGTTTAAGGTTTGACCAAATGTAGATGAGCTGGGGTAGAGCGTCAATGAACCAAAATGCAAAGTAGGTGCACTATTACATAGAGTGCTTGTGCCAAACTAGGAAAATGGTGAATCTATTTGAAAAATATTAAAAAATCACTATATGAAAAAATTCGTCAAAACACACTTTGCAAAGAAGAAAATTAGATTGGGATGTTGTCCCCTTGGACATGCTAGAATATGTATACCAAAAAATAGAACTAAACAATAGAAAACAATGCATAAAACACGATTCCTATTCTATACCTAGTTACATCTTAGAATAAGCTAATGCAAGTAAACAAATGACAAATAGGGAACAAACTTCTCAACAAACAAATCTTGTTGACCAAGTGATGTGCTCAAGGTGGTTGATTGTGGTTGAGAGGAGATGTGCTTGCTCAATCCAACAACATAATGTTGCCTTTCATCCAATTCCTCTTCTTGGAAATAGCTTGTGGAATGGTTAATTTATAGATTTTGGATGAGAGTGATGGATGGATGAGATTTGATCTTGTGCAATGCAGGGATGGGGTTGATCCATTTGCAAGAGAGAATGAGAGGCTTACAAGTGACATCTTGTGCTTAGTGCATATGATTAGGGCAAAGATCGGGAAGAGATGGAGGGTGGGGATTTTCTCAATTTTGATGGAGGTTAATGATTGAAAAAGAATCTTTTTGAAGCCTTTGCAAGATTGATTTTGTTTATTTTAAACAAATTGGTGGAGGAATTTGCAAATGATTAATTAGTTGATTAAACTTGATTTGTTTATTCAGTTAATGATGAGGGGGGATTTAGAGAAAGTAAATAAACATTATTTATTTAATTAATGTTGGGGGATGATTGATTTAATCAAATAAATGTGATCTATTTAATCAAAGTGGAGACTTTAGAAGAAAGGTTGAATTGTTTAAATTAAATAAACAAAGGTAATTTATTTCATTAATGTTGGAAGAAGAGTTAGATTGGCTTATTAAATAATTGGGACTTATTTAATTAATGTTACAAGGATGATCAAAGTGATTGATTAAATAAATAGTATTTGTTTTAATTAATGTTGGAAGCAGATCTGTGGGATAGACTTGGGTGTGATGACAGCAGAAAAGTGAGAATACATTTAAGGTGTCTAAAACACACTTTTCAAAAATGGAAGGAAATGACATTCATTTTGTTCAAATGAAATCTCCCACTTACATGGTTATTTTCGTTCATTTACCATAATACAATAATTGTTAAAAATTCAAGTCTGCACCCAATGAATACATGGATGGGCATTTTTCAAAATCGTTTACAAGCTCAAACGCATCAATAACATGATTACGACTTTCCTTAAGTTTTACATCTTTGATAAAAACACAAGTTCCAATTACTTAAGATACAAATAGGTTGAGATGAAATGAAATCTGTGCACAATCTCCAAGAAGCTCCGACATGCAAACCAACGGTGATCAACACCACCCAACCATGTGGGACCTTAAGGGTCACCCCTCTATACTAAGAGATGAGCATTGTGGTTATCACACATAGACACGACACACAAGATTGGCCTCACACACACAACCACCATGGTTTTCTCAACACATGAAGAATCACAATTGGTTCCAATAAGGATGATAATAGTAGTGTAAGAATCACATGGAGTGGTTATCCACTTTAGAGCCTTATATTTGAAGGTAAATCTCTAATATCCAAGGTGAGTAAGAACTAAGACCATGCCTCAATCTCTAATATCCAAGGTGGGTAAGAATAGCACTACACCTTAGATCTCTATTATCCCAAAGGTGAGTAAGAAGACGCATTCCACTTGGATCTTTGATATCTGAGGTGAGCAAGAAAGTGCTTCAAGCCTTCTACTAATATCAACCTACACAACTAAGGAGATCACTTCAACAATGGCCCTTAGGATAGGACAAATTGGATTTTCATCCACAAACACCAATTTATTTTCATCCACAAACACCAATTTCCCACCTACGATATTTTGCTACCCTTATTCATTTCTAAAGCCACAAAATAAAGTACCAAAAATAAGTTTCAAAAATAATATTTTCAAATTATTTATTAACCGCATGACTGCCAAGTCCACCATTGATGGATCTTGAAGCTTCACACAAAAACATGAAACTCAACAATTCAAAAATTCAATCATATCCATTTGATCTAAATACCAAGGAGAACACACTTTCATCATCCCATAATTTCTTTGGAAAATTTACAAGGGTTTGGGTGCGATTTTACCTTTTTTTTTCAAGTGAAAACCTACAATCCAAAATTTTCAGAACAAAAGGAAATCTAAACCCATTCCAATTTTCCAACAAACCCATCTGCACAATGAGGTCAAGCAGGCATTTAACAACATAATTTCTATTTTTCCTTGAAATATAAATAACTTCTCTACAAGTTCACAATATAAAATTACAAGGAAAATACCTTATTGCAATCCACAAACTTAAAGAAGGTAAATTCTCTTTTCTTCTACAAATGATCTTCTAGCAAGCACAATCCTTTGAAGCTCCAATATTTCAAATATTCTTTTCAAAATACAAACTAGGGTTTGAGAAAATATACTCTTCTCTCTTTTCGCTCTCCCAATTTCCAGACAATATAATAGAGAATGGAATAAAAAAAGAATACACTTGTATATAAGGTCAAACCCCAAAATAAGATATCTTTTTTCCATTTCACATTTTCCAACTTAAAACTTAGAGATAATATCCTTCAAAGAAATTTTTTTTTCGCCAAAATATCTAATGCCATTCACCTTTTTGTTTTAACATTTGCACAGTACAAGCTTTCCAATTCAAGATAATATCTGTCAAAAGAATTGTCTAATTTGATCTTTCAAACCCACTATAACAAGTCACTTTGCGTTTTAAACAAGTCAATAATCCCCAAGCAATATATAAACAAAACCCCTTATATTTTTGCAATAAAAGTATAAAAATAACATTTTCTAACCTTTAAAGTCCCTATTTTAATTCGAAACCTCCCTCTGACATTTGACTAAGTCATATAATTGATTTCACTCATAGCAACCAATATGCATAAAAGGAGGTAATCGAAAACATGCAATAATGCAAACATGTTACTAGGCTAGTACGGCAGAGATCCAGAATCACAAACAATTCAGATAAGGTTTCATTGGTTAAGTACACATGCCTTATCACCCCACACAGAGCAATACAGATTACAATACCAGGCAAACTATGTGTGTTTGACTCTGATTAACTATTGTTGGTTTTGATCCTGTACCTGCACACTCATTAAACACATCAAGCATACTTCAATGATACAAATAGCCAAAGCTGCATATGATAAACAACATGAAATATCCATGGACAACATTATATTTAACTGTAAATCAATTATTGATACAGCAACACTACAACGAATCATCTATCATCACAAGTATAAAAAAACAGTGAAGTTGAAAGAAACATACAGATTTAATCATAAAATAATAACATATATCCAAATTTACATATTGAATATCCAAATATCAATATGTTGGTACCCATACTAAACAACGTAGAGTATCATATACAATATCCGATACACAACTACAAGACAAAGAGAAAGGCACATTACATATTATCCCATCAACAACTAAATCCAAACTTAAATTTGATGTATCTAGTTAATGTAAAATAATCTATGAATAGCATGGGTATTCCAACATGACTCCTATCTTCTGAATAAACAACTTATTTGATTTTGTAAGCTGCTCTCTTAAAATATGCTTTAGAAAATACTAACTAGTCAATAGTGCTTAGAAAGTGCTGTGATTTGTTGTAAGCAAGCAAAGCTGAAACACACACAAATCAAAACTCAACACAAGGGGTTTGTACTGGAGAAACTTAATATGGAAACTGTTCCAAAAGAGTGAGGCCTTGCCCTGTCTTGCAGTATCGCAAGCTTATTGCCTTCTCGAGTTCCCCAGGGACACCAAAAACATATTGACAATGTCATTAATACCTTACAACTTGCTATGCTCTGCAACTTGATTCATTGCACACCTCTATGGTGTGCTCGCATGTTACAACTCCCAAAACAACTCAACCAAGAAGCTATGTGAAGTTGTGAACTTTAGAAGGTGTACATATACAAACTTAGCAAGAAAAAACTGAGTTCAGTCCCAATGTCAAATGAAAATCACATGAAGAGGCACCATTTCCTACTGTGACAATTCTTTTCTGTCTGACTTGGACAAAATTGCCATGGACATCAACACAAAACTGCCATGCCAACCGTGCAACTGCCATAACATTGGTGTGACTGTCATGGCACAAAAGCATAACCATCATTCTACTAATGCACCAAAACTGCCAAGGCAGCAATGCAACTACTGCCCAATTGTATCTATTAGTTTGGTCATTGTGCAAATTACTGTCTGGTTCTCTGTGCAAACACTAAAATGTGGGCACTGCTGATGACCTTAGCAAAGTGGTGGCATTTTGAGATGTCGACATTCCATTGAAGATGATGGTGGCGTTGGATGATGTCTAGGGCATCCTACAGATTCTGGTGTGTAGGGAGCTAGTGTATTGGTGGACACCAAATACACATGGAGCTGATAGTTGGTAGGGAGGGCATGATTGTTGATCTAGGGGATGGCATTGAATATTGATGTGTGTATGGGGAGGGTACATCGGGTACCCTTGGTATTGATGGCAATTGTTAATGGCATGCTACTAGTTGACAAGACTGGATGGTGTTGATGGTGGTTGTTTATAGCATGCTACTAGTCAACAAGAATGGATAATATTTTATGATTGGCTTTGCAAACATGTTAGTAGAGATGTATGAGGGAGGTACAATATTCACAAAGGCCTTGTTACGTGTGGGAACACTTGTATTGATATTTGCACTTGTTCATGTATCGTGATGGGCAGAGTATAGCAACGTCAACATCACTATAGGTGTGGGTATGGGAGTACATAGCCATTGGGCAATCAGAGGGAGTGCGTGTGATGCAAGCGGTAGAGTAGTTGACCATGTACCACTAGTGGATAGTGTTGGGAGGTTGGTTCAAGCATTTGGGCAAAATCAGTTACAATAGGTGGGTGGTGGACAACTTGGTAGTGGTGGACATCATGTGGAGGCCATTTGGGGTGGGCTATCCGTTGAGGGTGGATGATCTGTTTTACCTAGGATGTGTAGATGGTGTGCTACATTACGGCTTGACGAGATTTTTTTATTGAGCAATACAAATTAGATAGGGTGCTACGATAGTTTGGTATACAACATGATATTCTTGGCTTGCCACATGTTTGGGCACAAGTGGTTAGGGAGATCAAGCATCAAGGCCCACACATTGATTGACATGAGGCACTAGGTAGTTGGGTGAGATTAGTAGTGGTGCAATGGGATGCAAGATCAAATGTGGTGGATGTAGGGACGATGATAGGATACAATGCATGGTGGGTATGGATCAAGTTAGAGAGATTGATGACATTGTGACATGTAGTGGTTGAGGACATGGGCATGACCATACATGCTGCATTGAGGACGTGACATTGATAGCTATGGTGGGTAGGCAAGAGGGCGATGGCAATAGCAATAGGAGCAATGTGGTAGCAAAGGGGGGTAGAGATGATATAGGGGAGAGAAGGGATAGCTCGATGCAGGATGTGCCTATGCATGATGTGCTCATGTAGATAGGTATGGTTGAGGCAAGGATGCCATAGTCAAAGATAGGGAGGTCAAAAGGATTTGATGTAGGGGAGATAGTGGAGAGCTTGCGCATTGAGCTAGCACGAGTGTAGGTGCAAAGGGATGCTCTAAAGATAGAGTGAGACACATGGTAGGCGAAGAGAGGCTACAAACCGAGAGGGACTTGGGGTAGGTTGAGAGAGATAAGCTACAAACCAAGAGAGATGCAACTTGAGTAGAGAGGGATACACTGTAGGTAGAGAGATAGTGGTTGAGAGAGGAGAGGGACTAGGCTAGGATTTGGGTAGGCGCAAAAGGGTTGACATAGGTGTTATTAGATGTGATGTGAGTCACACGAGAGGTGCAATATTATGGGTTGGTTTATGAGAGTGTGGTGCCAACAGAGCAGAGAGAGCCCTCCTTTACAAAGTACTTGAGTGCATGGTCTAGGGGATTAACTAGATCACATTCAATGAGTAGGCCACCACAATGTTAGGCTTCATTGCTTGGGTTGTCAATAGGCCACTAGAGGGGTAGAGGAATAGCAAAAATCATGCATGACTGGTTGGATGATGATATATTTTTGATGAGGCCATGTGCTGCAGATTTTGATTTTTTCCACATACATTCAATGATGACACATAAACATATGGGTTTTGGAGTGATTTATGGCTTATATGATTTGATGCATGGATTTATGGTTTATAAATGGATATGCATATGTATTAGTTAGGATTGACGATTATTTATGTACTTGACGTGTGGATGGATGCATTTATGGATGAATATGTTATGATGCATGTGGATATGCATGGACTAAGTGATTATGAATGTATCCTTTTTGTTGTGGCACATGTAGATGTAGTTGAATAGTAGGAGATAGAAATTTTAGTTAGAAAATGGTGTTAATAGATGAAGAAAATGATTAGAGTAATGAGAAGAATCAAGATAGATAGAATGACAATGAGAATGGATGCTATAATGAGTGTGATTTTAATTGGATGTAGATATATGCTGACATGTGGCGAGCATCCTAAATTTGCTATAGCATTGAATGCTATGTACTAGGGTAAAAAGACCATGGTGATGTGGGTCCTATGTATAGAGGATTGATTCAAAAAACACACAACAAACAAGAGGATTCTCTAACACACCGTAAGGCGTGTGATGATCTTGGGGGGATATGCTAGGGACATCCAATAGGCAAAGCACTCAAGCAATCAAAAGAATGCCTTGGTATACTGTGGTGACCTTGAGGAGGTATGTTGTAGGTCATTTAAAAAGCAACCTATCAAACTCAATAGAAAGCGACTCATATTGGTTGTACCTCATTGCCAAAGTGTTGAAAAGAGAGGTGTGGTGATGATGGTGCTTGATGTGGGGAACGATGTACCATGTGAAGGCATATGATGAGACAATGGAATAGGATCTTTGTAAATGTATATCAAATCTTAGAATTGGATCCTAAAAGACCTATGGAAATTCTAAGATTTAAATTCTGTGTAATAATAATACTAAGTCAGATTTTTTACTTTGTATTTGAATGCGTTGAATGCAAAACATTAATTGATTTCAATGTCTGCAAATAAAGGAAATAGGTCTCATTTATATGAGGGAGACACGCCTCAAGGAGAGACGCGTCTCATGAGAGGACGTGTCTCCACAAAGTGGAGACACGTCCACTCATGGGACGTGTCCCTTGAGCGCGCGGGCTCCCTTAACAACCGAAACAGTTCGGTGACATTCTTAAACTAATATGAGATCATTTAACACACAGCAATCATATGAGATGAATTCCGATTTGCAAAATTTCGATCATCATCAAAAATCCGTATAACTTATTTGATGGTTTTTTTCGAGGTTAAGAACACTTTGGTTAAATATAAATGATGATGATGCATGAATGGAATCATCATTTATATCTGACCGAAGCTATCTTGAATCAACACTCCCTCTTAGCTAGGGAAGATATTCCAAATCAAATAAGTGGAGATATCACCTTCACACATGATATCGAAGATATGATATGTTTTCTCAAGATTGTCAAGTCACATGACATTCTTCATAATCACATCTTCATTATGGTATGTGCATTGACATCAAGTCACATGATGTCTACCATAATTCATGGCATATCCACGGATATATAATTATCCACCATGATTATCTCTTAAGGATCACAATGATCTTCAAATGATATTAAGTCCCATGATATTCATCAAAAGTGTCCAAGAGATACTATCATGACATGTCCACAGATATCAAGTCACATGATATCTATCATGATAGTTCAACTCATCATTGTAGAGTCATCACTTTACAATGTCAAATACAAGTGTTCATTATTAGAAAGATCATCACCCTTCAATAATGTACACAGGGGGAGTAGGCCCATAAGGTCATGGAGTCACACACATGACAAAAGAGTTTACACATTAAACATCTTGATATATTAGTACAATTTATAAACAATTTGAATTTCAGACATAAATATCAATTTACATTTCAACCATACCAAGTTTCTTCCTGAAGTGTTCTACCTTGATTCGGGAGAGAGGCTTGGTGAGAATGTCTGCAGTTTGATCATTTGTACTAACATACTCCAACTGGATCACTTTCCTTTCTACCATATCTCTTACATAATGATAGGGGATCTCAATGTGCTTAGATCTATCATGGAAGACAGGATTTACAGAGAGTTTGATGCAACTTTGATTATCACAATGAATAATTGTAGGATTCAAGGGCTCACCAAAGAGTCCCACAAGCAATTTACGAAGCCAAACTGCTTCTCTTGCTCCCATAGAGGTTGCAATGTATTCGGCTTCTATTGAGCTCTGTGCAACTGAAGACTGTTTTCTGCAAATCCAAGAGATCATAGCCGATCCTAAACTGAAGCAACACCCTGATGTGCTTTTTCGATCGGTTACACTTCCAGCCCAATCTGAATTAGAGTACCCATGTAGATCTAGTTGGTCATTTTTGTAAAGAAGACCATATCCAATAGTGCCTTGAAGATATCTCAATATATGTTTCACAGCCATAAGGTAAATTTCCTTTGGCTCACACATGAACTGGCTTAGAGCATTCACTGCATAGCAAATATCAGGTCTGGTGTTAACCAGGTACATCAAAGATCCAATCATTTGTCTATATAGGGTTGAATCTGCGCACTTGGATTCTGCAGCTGCTTCTTTCAGTTTGTGAAGTTTGGTTTCCATAGGTGTAGACATGGGTCTACAATCCAACATTCCAAATCTCTTTAGAATATCAATAGTATACTTTCCTTGGTTTAGTATGATGCCATCTGGTTTCTGCCAGACTTCCAAACCTAGAAAGTAGTGTAAAATGCCCAAGTCTTTCATGTCAAATTCTGAAGTTAGATCCTTCTTTCCTTGAGCAATGAGGTGATCTTCTCCTGTTATCAGTAGGTCATCAACATATAAAATAATTATTAACATATCACCTTTAATTACCTTAAAGTAAAGATTTGGGTCTGCATCATTCTTGGAGAATCCTAGTCCCAAGAGGTAGCTGTCAATTCTTTCATACCAAGCCCTGGGAGCATGTTTAAGTCCATACAGTGCTTTCTTTAGTCTGCATACATGTGAGTCAGGTTTATGTATCACAAAACCTTCGGGCTGTTCTAGATAGACTTCCTCTTCAATGGTTCCATTTAGGAAGGCGGTTTTTACATCCATTTGGTGGATCTTCCAGCCTTTAGCTGTTGCAATGGCTATCACTGCTCTCACAGATGTGTATCGGGCAACAGGGGCAAATATTTCTTCATAATCAATGCCTTCCTTCTGTGAGAAACCTCTTGCCACAAAGCGTGCCTTATGTTTTTCTATACTGCCATCAGCAGCATGTTTGATTTTGAAGAGTCATTTAGAAGAGATGACAGATTTCTCTTTTGGTTTAGGCACTATATCCCATACATCATTTTTTAGAATGGACTAATACTCTTCTGTCATTGCATCCTTCCATACTTGATGTCTGAAGGCTTCTGAAACACTGGAGGGTTTTGAATTTATGATGTCATTCATTAGAGCAACATAGTTTGAGAACCGTTTGGGTCTTTTACTCTCCCTAAACGTTCCTTTAGGTGCTGCATGATTCTCAGCTTCTTTGATCATCTTTCTAGCCCAAATTGGCCTCTTCTTGCCGTTGTCATTTGTATTCTCATCTGAAGTAGATTTAAGTTCATTTGGCATTTCCTTAGGATACTCCCTCTGAATCTCAGGAGTAGGTTCCACTTCTAATACCCTAGGGGAATAATTTTCTATCTCACTAGAACTTCTTGCCCTTTTGAATGTAATGTCTTCTTCAAAGATGACATCTCTGCTCTATTCAATTTGATTCTGCCCAGGTATGAATATCCTGTAGGCCTTGGAGGTTTCACTATATCCCATAAATATCCCTTTCTTTCCGGAAGGTTCTAGTTTGAATCTCTTCTCCTTGGGCACATGAATATAGATGGGGCAACCAAAAATCCTAAAGTGACTAATGTCAGGTTTTATGCTAGTGAAGGCCTGGCCGGGGAGTTTGTTATCAAGATGAGAATGAGGACATCTATTTGGATGTAAACTGACAGTCCTAGAATACCTTGAAAAGAGTTTCAATGTTTTGGTCAAGCAATAACATTGCTTTGGCAGCTTCTACAATGGTTCTATTTTTATTTCAGCAACCCCATTTTGTTGAGGGTTGTAGGCCACTGTGAACTCCCTCTTAATTCCAACACTCATGCAGAATTCTTAAAAATTTCAAAGGTGTATTCTTTCCCATTGTATATCCTTAAGGTTTTTGTTTTCTTCCCGGAGAAGTTTTCTATAAGTGCTTTGAACTCTTTGAACCTTTTGAGGATTTCTATTGACTCTTTACACTTAAGGAAATAGATCCAGGTTTTCCTAGAGAAGTCATCTATAAATATGACATAGTATAGAAATCCTGCTTTAGAAGGTATAGACATGGGTCCACATAGGTCTTAGTGAACCAGTTCTAACACATTTAGGGTTTTGCTCAAACTATTGGGAAAGGATCCCTTTGTATTCTTTCCTAAGGCACAACCTTTACAAGTTCCTTCATGAGATGATTTTAACTTAGGTAAGCCTGTTACAAGTTTTTCCACAGAAGGTAGGGCACGAAAATGAAGGTGTCCTAATCTTCTATGCCAAATCTCATTTGACTCAAGGGTGTCAAGGGTAAGGGCTTGTTTAACTTCAGTGCATAGTTTGTAAAGGTACCCTTGTCTTACACCTATGGTTAGGGCTTTCTTGATAGTTGAGTTTTTAGGCCATGCTAAAACTTTTCCATCCATAAAGGTAACTCTATATCCATTGTCTTCAAGGGCAGAGATGGATATTAGATTCCTCTTTATTCCAGGTACAAAAAAGACTCCAGTGTGTTGAAGGGAGAGACCAGATTTCAATGTGATGGAACAAGTTCCAACCCCTTTTACTTGATGTGTAGAATCATCCCCAATTGTTACTTCTTCATCAGACTCTTCAGTCAAAGTGTCTAAGTGTTCTCTAAACCCTGTGATGTGCCTCGAAGAACCACTATCAATCACCCAGTTGTTGATATTGTTAGATACTTGACTAGATAAGGCTATATAGAACACAAAGTTCTTAGATTCATGATCTGAATTTGTCTTTCCTACTTTGGTAAGAGATGCTTGTTGCTTTGATCTGTCAGGGCACTTCATTGCATAGTGGCCATATTGATCACATCTAAAGCATTGCACTTGAGAGATGTCTTTCTTCTTAGAAGATCCCTTTCCATTGGAATTTCTCTTTCTTTTAAAAGATCCTCTCTTGTAGGAGTTTTTCTTATTCCTTTTATTAGACGATGTGTTGAGTACATGAATGTCTTCATCTATGTTCTTCTGTTTATTTTCTTTTGTGGAGAGTCTTGTTTCTTCTTGAAGGCAGTTAGTTCTTAGCCTGTCAAACTTAGGGAGTTTAGATCTCACACTTATTCCTTGAACAAATGACTCCCATGAGTTTGGAAGGCCTCCTAGTGCAATTAGAGTTAACTCTTTGCTATCAATCTGATATCCAATTGTGGATAATTGATCCCTTAGTTCAATGATCCTCATGAAGTATGCATTAATGGACTCTCCTTTGTTTATTTGAGCATTGTTGATTTGCCTCTTTAATGCAAGAGTCCTATTGGTGTTGTTGATCTCATAGGTACTCTCAAGAGATTTGAACATATGATATGCAGTTTCATGTTTTGCTAGGATGGGCACTAAATGATCCCTAACTGCATCTACTAAGACTTTCATGGCTTTTTCATTGTTTTCAATCCAATGAGTTTTCTCAGGATCAGCCTTTGGTTCCCTTTTATTTTCTCTCACAAGTGAGTCTAATTTATTCTCTTTAAGGATCATCATGATTCTAAATTTCCATGATGTGAAGTTGTCTGCTTCTGCAAGACGATCTTCAAATCTGATCACACTTGACATAAAGAAGAGTGTGATGAGAATTCGATTTTTTTTTTTCAAAAATTCGAATTTTCCTAAGTATTCTGATATCTAGATTTGATTTGGATTCACTCAACTTGGCTCTGATACCATATAAATGTATATCAAATCTTAACAGAACTGAATCTTAAAAGACCTATGGAAATTCTAAGACTTAAATTCTGTGTAATAATAATACTAAGTCAGATTTTTATGCTTCTGTATTTGAATGTGTTGAATGCAGAACATTAATTGATTTCGATGTCTGCAAATAAAGAAAATAGGTCTCATTTATATGAGGGAGACACGCCTCAAGGAGAG